>JAVKPL010013155.1:0-69130 GCA_032173675.1 Gastrolobium villosum | reverse complement strand
GTTGAGATTCAATCTCTTACATTTCTAAAATGCATATAGGGTGAAATATACGAGCCCATTCACCCATCATATGGACCTTTCAAATATTATGAAATTATTAGATGCATCTACAAAATGGCCACATGTATATCCATTATTAACTCACATCTTGATATTTGTGAGCTTGTTTGCTCAAATGATAATATTAAGAGAACAATTCCTATGTTATATAATAAAGACAATTCGTCTTCATAATGCTGGTGAATTTATATGTCTCTAATTGATTGCTAGAATATTGCTTATGAGAGCAAAACCCCCTATCCTTGCATGAGGATATACTATATTTTATACTGCAGTACTTGTGCGCATTATGCCAATAAGTTATCATCTCCCCATTACATTGGCTTATTGTCAAGAGCCAAATAATTTTTTTAGATGTGCGATTTATATTCTAATTACTCCACCACAACGCACAAAGATGAATCCCAAAAATGGCTAGGAATATATGTTGGATATGAATCTCCTTAAATAATATCTTGAAATAATGACTGGATATTTAGTGTTTATTGTTATCAGTCTTTCCAACATGAGGGGGAGAGAATAAATAGTTGGAAATATAGAGTGCATCATTATCTCATATAGATCCTAAAACAAAGAAAATATGAGAAAATGTTATTATACATTGACTGCCAAATGGCTTAACTGACCAATAAGTCTAATATTCCAGCTGTAAATGCTCCAATTCATATTGTACATGAAAAATGATCGATTCCAAGATAAAAATTATCAAAAAAAGGAAAGGAGCAAATGATTAAGATGGTCATAATATGGAGACAATTTTTAATCATGAAGACATAACTTTCATTAAACCTCGAGGAGTTTGAGGTACCTAAAAATAATGAAATAAAAAGATCTCTATTAGTTATGTCATTGCTGGAGAATGTTGGAACCATAAAGATATAGTTGTCGACAACATTTTGCATAAAATGAAATGATGAAACAAGACGAGGATCTTGAAGCTAATTTTGTTGATGATGATTGGCCAAAATATAAAGACGCAATTCAAATTTAAAGTTTTTGGACCTATAGTCCAAACATGAAGGTGTAATGTCAGTGGGGTACAAATGTGAAAAAACTATAATAAATTGTTGTAGCACAAGAATTTTGCAAAAGTTTTAGCAAGTGCACTAGTCATACAAGTAATAAAAATGATAAGTAAAGATCGTTCCCACGAGGAATTGTGTCAAGCACTGATTATCCACTTGTTATTGATTTGAGTCAACCAAAAAGATTTGATTTGCATGAGTTTCTTGTCACTAGAAATGTAATTGCATAAAATAAGATAAGTTTAAAACACAAAGATATGAATATAATTTAAAACAGTAGTCAGATATCAATCTCCCTCAAGTATGAATTTATGAATGAATCAATTTCCATCATGACTTCTCTATCATGTGATGTTAATCAACCTTTTACTTATCATCAAGATGTAATGTCTTACTACCTTGATGGGTACATTAATCAGAAACCCCAATGTCTTGGTGATTCCTTTCATAATACTTGCATTAATTACTAAGGTCTTAAGATTACATTAATATTATAGCATCAATGTCTTGACTACTATAATACTAATGATGAAGTTGTCAACTTTAAAACAATGCAAACATGTCTGTTCTACATCATTTCATAAACAAGAATGATTGATCAAGACAACTTCATACAAGTCACATAATAGGAAAACATAACTTCACATTAATTATTCATAAATACACACTTGAGTTCCATTGAATCAGACTACAAAGGACTCTACTCAGACATAATGAAATTAAATACAAGAGAAGAAGAAAGAACAAACTCCATTGTCATGGTAGTGAATCTTCAATCTTCAATTGCAATGCTACACTACTCCTAAGAATTATTGTTTAAAAAGAAAAGAATTCAGATCCTAAGATCTGATATATGAGAGGAGAGTGGACAATGAGAGAGAGAAAAACTATCTATATATGTATTTTTCAGGCCTTTTTCCTTTTATAGTGTTACAAATCTGCTGAAAAATAATGTGGACGCTAAAACGGTCATAACTGGGCGTTTTAGCGTCCGGCTTGATGCGTAACCAACTGCTTTCAACTGACTTGGGCGCTAAAACGGTCTGAATGAGCGTTTTAGCGTCCATGGCTGATAACCTCCCAACTGCTTTCAACTGACTTCAACGCTAAAACGCTTGATTCGAACGTTTTAGCGTTTCAGAACAGAGAAGAATTGCACATTAGAGCGCTAAAACGCTCAGTGTAAGCGTTTTAGCGCTGAGCTCCAGAGGCTTCCAATTCTGATTTGCAGCAGCGCGCTAAAACGGTCTGTGTGGACGTTTTAGCGCTCAGCACCAGTAACTTCCTTCTTCAAACTGCAGCAGCGCGCTAAAACGGTCAGTGTGGCCGTTTTAGCGCTCAACACTTGGGCAATTTTCTCCTCCAGAATCTTCTTCCTTCTTTTGATGCTTTTTGGGCTTCCTTTCCCTACAAGACAATGTAGATTTTCACAAAGCTCTCAGAACTTGTAATTCAGGAAATATTAAGACATTAACCTCCTTATTCAACCAATTATTCATACAAATTAATCCTAATTTGTGCTGAAAAACCTGATGAACCAGGAGTTTATCAAAATTCCCAGATTTGGACATTACTGTCCTCAGTAATGCACTTGCAACAAAGAGGGATTCCAGATTCTTACAAATGAAACTCATGAGGATAGACTGAATTCAACAAGGGATCACATTGATACAACTTACAACCATGCAATCTTTTGTTTCTCATGACTTGCACAACATCCTATATGCTTTTCAACAGATTAGTACAGATGACATACAGAGACTTCCAAACAACACACCCCCTCACTAGGATCTTCTCAAAAATTGTGAGAATTTAACTCTCATGCACACTAGTGTTTAGGGATTAATATGTCACTCATTCTTCACTGCACTCAAACTTCCATAGGCTTGCCCCTATTCTCATTATTCATGGCATAAATGATCTATAAGGTAGATCAAAAAGGTCTTAACATGGTTGGCAATGAGGCTTGGTGTATGGCTTGACTAGAGGTAAGGCTTTCTGTGGCAGGAAAAGTTCAGATCAAATGAATCAGATTTAGATAAGGGGGAATCACATTATATGTCATTTCCTTCCTAATTCCCCAATCTTTCTTCCTTTTCATTCTTTGACTTTCTTCCTCCTTTTCTTCCAGACACTTTGTGTCTTTTACAAAAAATTTCTTCCTGTCCTTTTTCTTTCAGACACTTTGTGTCTTTTACCATTTCACTTTACCTCCTCCAAAAACTTAAACACTTTGTGTTCTACAACCCTTTTTTTTTCATGTTTCAAACATCTCTTTCATTCACTTATTGCAAAGATACCTTACTTCCCACAAAACACTCCACCCCTTATCACTTATCTGAACTTTTCAGTCTAAAGGAATGGATGTGAGAGTACATTAACAACAGATTAGGCTCAAAGGTTCATGCAACAGGAACTTAAGGTTTTACCATTTAACTTTCTGGTCCAAGAAGAAAATTCCTCTACCTTATGCATCATCAACCATTTCAAACAAGAAACAAGGCAAGTTCTAGAGTTACTCATGCAGTGAAATGCTCTCAAAAATTTCTGTATAGGCTCAATTTCCTCACAGTTCAGAGTGCATGCTTGACTTCCTCTCTATGCATCACAACTAATCTCTCTACTCTTACACATTGAATGAATCATGCAAACATTTCATTTCTCAACATGCAAGGCATAAGATTGTATCCTTAATTTGATCAATCATCTAAAACTCTGATCAATCAAATCCTCATGAAATTTCATAAAAGAAAACGAAAAGTTTTTATCCTAATTCTAGATTCTAGACTACACTAACATCTAACTACACTAAAAATTACTCACACTAAGAAAAACTAAAGAAAAGAGATTGAGATGTTCCCTGTTTTGGCTCATCCACTCGTGTGACCTCTCCATGTAGTATTCACTTGCCATTCAATCACATCACACCCACAATTCCCAGATTTAAACGTTGTTGTCCCCAGCAACTAATTTAAATCTAAAACAGCAGTGGATCACTGAAACACATTCACATACAGTTAATATCATCAGTACTATCAGAAATGTGAATCTACAAACAGTGAAATCTCAATGTACAGTAAAAGCTTACAAAATAACCAATATAAGTGTACTAACAAAATAACCAGAAATTGAAAAAGCAAAACAAAATAACAGCAGGAAAACTGCAAATCATGACTCCACAAAAGATGCAGTCGCCTCATCATCAGAGTCAAAGGGGTCTCCTGGGTCAGACTGCGGGAGCGGTGTATAATCTGTCTGTGCAGCACCTGTACTGGTCCCTGCTCCTGTACTAATCCTGACTGATGGTCCGGCACCATCCTGACTCCCAGCAACTGGCTCTCCACCCGGGGCCTGAACATCCTGCTCAATGTCATCATCATCAGAGGACTCGCTGTCATCACGCATATGGGCGGCAGCTGCTGCCTCGAAAGCATCCTCCTCTTCAGAATGAGGGTACACAGCAGGCTGAAAAGTGGACGTTTCAAGTCCCTGGGCCTCACAAATGTCGTTCAGCATCTTTATGACATGTGTCTGGAATGACTGCTGACCCGCCTGCATAAATTTGAGGCGACGACGTAAGTGGCCCATACGCGTATCTCCATTTCTCAACCACTGTTCCCCTGATCTAATTCGCTCTTCGAAGTCAAAATCCTCTGACTTCTCTCCTTGCTTCCTCCCCGGTGTCAATCCCTTGGGACCTTCCCCTCCAATTCTTAACTGATCCCTAATCAGCTTGGCATCAATTTTGGGGTGCAATTTGACTTGCACTCCATTATCAGTAATGTCAACTCCAGCTTTCTGGCATAACAGCTGAATCAGAGAGCAATGGCCAAGAGAGAATGTACTGGTGTCAGAATGGGCCATATCATAAATACTATCTTGAAGAAGGGTAGGCAACTCTACTTTCCCTTTTCATGATAGTGGAAATCAAAACAGACCGCATCAAGTTCACCTCCGCCTGATTAGATGAAGGCATGATATTAGAGACAACAAAATGGAACCAGACTCTTGCCTCTCCATTTAACTGCCTCAACCACAGCAGTTTGGGGTTGACCCCATCCTTTGTCATCTCCCATTTCTCCCCAGGTTTTGCAACTGTGTTCAAAATGGGTTCAGCCGCCCCCAATTTGGTCCATCCCTCAAAATTAGGATCCCTCCTTCTGGGTGGAACATCAATCTTCCGCCAATTTCGGCGGAAGTCACAAGTCAAGGCCTGAGTAGTGTCACTGCCTCTTATCTTCAGCAGCTTCTGGATGGTATAGGCATCATATTTTACCTGCTTACCCCTCACCCAACTCGTGAAGGTCCTTTGCCCTCCTTGATCTCCATTGTAAGCATTGGCAAAAAACTCCCGGGCTATAGCCGGGCTGCTGTTCACCAATATCTCCCCAAAAGTGACCCATTCCCGTCCCCTCAGTTGAGACTGGAAATCTGGGTATTCATCCTTGTCCAAGATGAATTGGCGTTCTCGGACGAATGGCCTATGGGAGGTTTTCTTATTGAACCTATCTTCATGTTCGGCACTTCGCCAGAAATGCTCATCATATGCAGGAGGTGGTGGTCATCATTTCTTTGGTGGTGATGCAACAAAGGAAAAGTCAGTGATGTAATGAACAATGTGGCATAAAATTCCCAGATTTAAATGAAGAACATGATGCAAATTAATCCCTCATTACACCAGTGACATCCCCCTTAATTCCCAGAATCAAGTAAAAATCATTTTTGCAGCTGTTTCACATGGAGCGTTGGTGGTGACACTGTCCGAGCGCTAAAACGTTGAGAACCAGCTTTTTAGCGCCCTACTGTTCTAAGTCAGGCATTTCAACAAACACCTTTGTGTGTGTGTGTGCAAAGGTTAAGCGCTAAAACGGTCACTGGGAGCGTTTTAGCGGTTGAGTTGTACCCAGTGAGCGCTAAAACGTTGAGAACCAAGCGCCCTGACTATTCTGAGTCAGGCATTTTTGAAACACCTTGTGCGTGTGTGCAAGGATGTGTTGTTGTTCATTATACAACCCCAAAAACCCATAACCAACATGTATTCAGCCTCCCAATCAACATACCAAACACACCATATATAAACATGCTAAGAATCATGATAAAAAAATAAAATAATATAAGAAAAATAAAACCTAACAACCCTAGCAACTTTCACATTTTACTCCAAGAACATGATTATAGGAAGATGAAAGATGGTTCATACCTTGTGAGTAGTGAGATGGACGAAATCTGAGAGTGAAATGTGCAAAGGTATGCAGAGAGTGTGTGTAAAATAAATGTGAAGAAGAAGAGTAATAGAAGAAATGAGGGAAAAGAACCGTGCATTTTAATTTTAAGTGACTCGGCGCTAAAACGTTGAGACGTCACCGTTTTAGCGCCCAAGACCAGATAAGTTACACACACGTGGTGTGCAACTCCGCGCTAAAACGGTCATAATGAACGTTTTAGCGCGCTGGACCAGAGAGCATTTCACTTATTTCATTTGTAGAGCGCTAAAGCGTTCAGTTTGAACGTTTTAGCGCTCCAAGTCAGAGAGCTCTTATCTCAAAAGCCTTGTAGAGCGCTAAAGCGTTCAATTTGAACGTTTTAGCGGTACAAGTCAGAGAGTTCACCTTTCAGAATCCTTGTTGAGCGCTAAAGCGTTCAGTTTGAACGTTTTAGCGCTTCAAGTCAGAGAGCTCCCACTCAGTGCAATCACCTGGACGCTAAAACGGTCATATTGAACGTTTTAACGGCCAGCACTTGTCAAAAAATTTCTTTTCTCTCAGTATTCCCTCTTCTCTTCTTTCCACAAAATCTAATAATCAACAGTACATACCTGGTACAGTGGGTTGCCTCCCACTCAGCGCGTGTTTAACGTCGCGAGCCTGACGAGTATGAATTAACTTACCTCTAACAAGGCAACTGAAATCAGTTGCCTATCCACAGCAGATCCAATGTACAGTTTTAACCTCTGACCATTTACAGTGAAGCTTTGGTCAGAGTCATGAGAACAGATTTCAACTGAGCCATAAGGCTTCATGCTTTTAACCACAAACGGTCCAGACCAACGGGACCTCAACTTGCCTGGAAATAACCTTAACCTGGAGTTGAACAACAACACCTGGTCCCCTTCTTTGAAGTCCCTAGGTGTGATCTTTCTATCATGCCACAATTTAGTTTTCTCTTTGTACAGGCTGGCACTTTCATACGCTTGCAGGCGGAACTCATCTAATTCATCCAATTGCAGCAACCTTTTTTCACCTGCTGCCTTGGAATCAAAGTTTAAAAACTTGACTGCCCACAATGCTCTATGCTCCAACCCAACAGGCAGATGGCATGCTTTCCCAAACAACAATTGGAATGGAGACATTCCAATTGGAGTTTTAAATGTTGTCCTGTAAGCCCACAAGGTGTCATCAAGCTTTTTGGACCATGTTGTCCTGGCATTCCCAACAGTTTTCTCCAATATTCTCTTCAACTCCCTGTTGGAAATTTCCACTTGACCACAAGTTTGTGGATGGTATGGAGTGCTTATCTTGTGTCTAACCCCATATTTTGCAAGAGCATATTCAACCCACCTGTTATCAAAATGAGTGCCCCCATCAGTGATGATGGCTCTTGGAATTCCAAATCTGGCAAATATGTTCTTCCTCATGAAGGCAATCACAACCCTTGAATCATTTGTTGGAGTGGCTATGGCTTCTACCCATTTAGAGACATAGTCAACTGCCACCAGAATATACTTGTTAGAGTAGGATGATGGAAAAGGTCCCATAAAATCCATACCCCAAACATCAAAAACTTCCACCTCCAGAATGTTGTTTAAAGGCATTTCATGTCTTCTGGAGATGTTCCCGGTTCTTTGGCAATTGTCACATGCCTCCACATATTTTCTGGCATCCTTGTACAATGTAGGCCAGTAAAAACCACTCATCAAAACCTTGGCTGCAGTCCTTTCTCCTGCAAAGTGACCACCATAAGCTGAACCATGGCAGTGCCATAAAACCCCCTTCTGCTCTTCCTCTGGAATACATCTCCTTATGACTCCATCAGAACATCTATAAAAGAGATATGGTTCATCCCAGATGTATCTCTTCACATCATGCAAAAAAAAAATTTCTCTGCTGATAAGTGAAATCCTTTGGCATGGCTCCAGCAGCTCTAAAGTTGGCAAAATCAGCAAACCATGGTGGAGTGTCAACAGACAAAACTTTATCATGCACCATCTGTGCAACAGTACTAATGGCCAGCACTTGTTCATCTGGAAACTCCTCTCTAATCACTACCTCTGGACCTTCCTGTAAATCTGTCACAGTGATCCTCGATAAATGATCAGCTACCAAGTTCTCCACTCCTTTCTTGTCCCTTATCTCTACTTCAAATTCCTGCAGAAGTAACATCCACCGGAGCAACCTTGGTTTGGCATCCTGTTTGGCTAACAAGTACTTCAATGCTGCATGGTCAGTATAAACAATAACTTTGGACCCTAGCAGATATGACCGGAATTTATCAAATGCATATACTATAGCCAATAATTCCTTTTCTGTTGTTGCATAATTCTTTTGTGCTTCATTCAGAATTTTACTGGCATAGTATATAACATGCAATAATTTATCTTTCCTTTGACCTAGTACTACTCCCACAGCAAAATCACTGGCATCACACATAAGTTCAAAAGGTAATGAAAAATCAGGTGCCATGATTATGGGTGCAGTAATTAACTTGTCCTTCAACACATTAAATGCATGCAAGCAATCATCAGTAAACAGGAATTCTTGATCTTTTGCTAAAAGCTTGCACAATGGTTTTGCTATTTTGGAAAAATCTTTTATGAAACGGCGGTAAAAACCTGCATGTCCTAGAAAACTTCTCACACCTTTCACATTTATGGGAGGAGGTAGTTTTTCAATGACAGGAATTTTTGCTTTGTCTACTTCAATGCCTCTGCTGGACACTTTGTGTCCCAAAACAATACCCTCCGTCACCATGAAGTGACATTTCTCCCAATTCAGCACAAGATTACAATCTTGGCATCTTTTCAAAACACTGTCTAAGTTTTCTAAGCATGCATCAAAAGTAGGACCAAAAACAGAGAAATCATCCATGAATATCTCAATACATCTTTCTACCATGTCAGAGAATATGGAAAGCATGCACCTTTGAAATGTTGCCGGTGCATTGCACAGACCAAAAGGCATTCTCCGGTATGCAAAGATTCCATAGGGGCAAGTAAATGCAGTCTTCTCCTGGTCTTCTGGAGCCACAGCTATCTGATTATACCCTGAGTATCCGTCCAGAAAACAGTAGAAAGCATGTCCTGCTAATCTCTCCAACATTTGGTCCAAGAATGGAATAGGAAAATGATCCTTCCTTGTTGCTTTGTTGAGTCTCCGGTAGTCAACACACATCCTCCAGCCAGTTACTGTCCTTGTAGGAATCAGTTCATTATTCTCATTTCTCACCACAGTCATCCCTCCTTTCTTGGGTACTGTTTGAACTGGACTCACCCAAGCACTGTCTGAAATAGGGTAAATCATTCCAGCATCAAGTAACTTCACCACTTCCTTCCTCACCACCTCTTTCAAAGTGGGATTAAGTCTCCTCTGTGGTTGCCTTACTGGTTTGACTTCCTCCTCCATCAATATCTTGTGAGTGCAGAATGAAGGGTTGATGCCCTTAAGATCAGAAAATGACCAACCCATGGCTGTCTTGTTCTTCTTAAGAACCTCCACCAACTTCATCTCCTCCCTCTCAGATAAGGATGCATTAATGATGGCTGGATATGTTTGATCATCCCCTATGAACACATATTTCAGATTTGATGGTAATTCTTTTAACTCTACCTTAGGTGCCCCCTTAGGAATATCATCTACCTTCTGTTCAAGCTCTTCAACTACTAGTTCCTCCTGAAAATCTTCCCCATTGTTTTCTTCTCTACATTGGTCGTCCTCCGGTAACAGATTCTCTTCCCCTGTTACTTCATCTACAACCTCCTGGATGATATCAATCCTGAAACAATCCTCAACATCTACAGGATGTTTAATTGCTTCAAACACATCAATGGTTACTGTCTCTTCATTCACCCTTAGCATAAGCTTTCCTTGTTCAACATCAATCAAGGATCTAGCAGTTGCTAAGAATGGCCTCCCTAGAAGTAGAGGGCTTTCTGTATCTTCTGCTTCCATATCTAAAATCACAAAGTCCACTGGAAATATGAACTTATCAACCTTAACCAACACATCTTCAACCACACCTTCTGGTCTCTTGATAGACCTATCTGCAAGGTGTAGAATCAGGTTGGTCTCTTTCAGTGTATTGATTCCCAAGGCTCTACATACAGTCAATGGCATCAGATTTATGCTAGCCCCCAAATCACAAAGTGCCTTCCCTACTTCCACATCTCCAATAGCAATAGGGATGCTAAAACTTCCTGGATCTTTCATTTTTGGTGGAAGTTTCTTCTGGATAAGGGCACTACATTCTTCTGTTAAAGCTACTGTCTCACCATCCTTCAATTTCCTCTTCTTTGACAGAATATCTTTCATGAACTTTGCATAGTGAGGCATGTTCTCCAAGGCTTCAGCAAATGGAATGTTAATCTGTAACTTCTTAAAAATATCCAGAAATCTTGCATAATGCTGTTTCTGGATTTCTTGCTTCAACCTTTGGGGATAAGGAATCTTGGCATAGGGAGACAAGTTAATGGGCTGATCTTGTTTATCAACCATTTTCTTTTTCTCCCACTTCATCATCTTCTTGGGTGAAGAATTATTTTCAACTACTGCCTTATTTTTCTCCTTATCTTCCTTCACTATTTCTTGTCCATCCTCTTCTACTACATCCTCTATAATGACTTTTTCATCCTTCTTATCCTCCATCTTCTTTTGAACAGGCTAAAGCACAAGTCCACTTCTTGTGGTAATAGCTTTACAATGCTCCTTTGGATTCACCATGGTATCACCAGGAAACTTGCCCTGTGATCTTTCAGATATCTGTCTTGAAATCTGACCAATCTGTGTCTCCAGATTCCTAATGGATGCTTCTTGATTCCTGAATGAAGTTTTAGTCTCTTGCATGAATGCAGATGTTTCTTCCCTGAAAGAATTGGATCCTTGAATAAAATCTTGAGTAGTTTTGGACAACTGGGCAAAGGCTTTCTCCCATGCTGAAGAATCTCCTAATTGTTGTGTATGTGGTGGAGGAGGATTTAACTGATGGTTGGAACTGTAACTGAACCCAGGGTGTTGATTTCTGTTCTTCCATGGTGGCACATATAAATTTCGCCCCTGAGTGTTAGGGTTCCTCTGATCATACCACACTCCATTGACTTCAGCTTGTTCTGTTGATCCCCCATAATCACAATCATCTGTCACATGACTTTTTCCACAGATTGCACACACAGAATTGGTGTCCACTGAAGCAACCTTTTGATTGGATAGTTGCTTAGTGAGAGCATCCAATTGCTGCTGTTGCTCTTTCTGAGTCTGCATCAGTTGATCATTTTTGGCTAACAAGGCATCATACCCATCCAACTTAATGATTCCTGTTCTCCTCTCAGCCACTGGAGCATTGTCAAATTCTTGAGATGCCAAAGATTCAAAAATATCAAGTGCCTCCTCAGGAGTTTTGGTTGTCAATGACCCACCAGCAGTGGCATTCACCAATGTTCTAGTGTTGGTAGTCATTCCCTGCAGGAAGATTGCTGCTTGATTCCACACTTCTATTCCATGTTGGGGACATTTCCTCAACAGTTTCTTGAACCTTTCCCAGGCCTCATAAATTGATTCTGACTCTTTTTGCTTAAAGCCTGTAATCTCATCCTTCAACTTTGCTCTCTTAGATGCTGAGAAAAATCTGGCCAGAAACTTGGTTTGCAAATCATCCCAAGTAGTAATGCTTCCTTGTGGCAATGACTGCAACCACCTTCTGGCATCATCCTTCAGTGAATGAGTGAATAACCTCAACAGAATAGCATCTCTTGTCACACCATTAATCTTCACAGTATCACTCAACAATAAGAAATTTTCAATGTGCAGATATGGATCTTCTGCACTTGTTCCAGCAAACTGCTCCTTTTGCACCAACTACACCAATGCAGGTTTCAGTTCAAAATTATTTGGCTCCACAGTAGGTCTAACCACACTTCCAATAGGTGGAATGACAGCAGGAGTCATGTAATCCCCCAATGTCCTTTGTGGTTGTTGCACATGATTTTCTGCCATATTTTCTGCCTGTACTGTAGCACTTGTTTCACCACTGTCTAACAATTGCTGCCTTCTTCTGGCTGCCCTTCTTCTCCTTCTAAGTGTCCTTTCTAATTCTGGATCAAACAACAAAGAGTTTTGATCAAAAGTACCTTGCATACACCAGAATTACAAGAGCACCAAGATTCATACAACAAAAATTAAAAATGCTGAAAATTAAAAGACTCAATCTCAACAACTGATGGTGTTCATCAATGTTGAACATCAATTCCCCGGCAACGGCGCCAAAAACTTGTTGTCCAATTAGCAAGTGCACTAGTCATACAAGTAATAAAAATGATAAGTAAAGATCGTTCCCACGAGGAATTGTGTCAAGCACTGATTATTCACTTGCTATTGATTTGAGTCAACCAAAAAGATTTGATTTGCATGAGTTTCTTGTCACTAGAAATGTAATTGCATAAAATAAGATAAGTTTAAAACACAAAGATATGAATATAATTTAAAACAGTAGTCAGATATCAATCGCCCTCAAGTATGAATTTATGAATGAATCAATTTCCATCATGACTTCTCTATCATGTGATGTTAATCAACCTTTTACTTATCATCAAGATGTAATGTCTTACTACCTTGATGGGTACATTAATCAGAAACCCCAATGTCTTGGTGATTCCTTTCATAATACTTGCATTAATTACTAAGGTCTTAAGATTACATTAATATTATAGCATCAATGTCTTGACTAATATAATACTAATGATGAAGTTGTCAACTTTAAAACAATGCAAACATGTCTGTTCTACATCATTTCCTAAACACGAATGATTGATCAAGACAACTTCATACAAGTCACATAATAGGAAAACATAACTTCACATTAATTATTCATAAATACACACTTGAGTTCCATTGAATCAGACTACAAAGGACTCTACTCAGACATAATGAAATTAAATACAAGAGAAGAAGAAAGAACAAACTCCATTGTCATGGTAGTGAATCTTCAATCTTCAATTGCAATGCTACACTACTCCTAAGAATTATTGTTTAAAAAGAAAGAATTCAGATCCTAAGATCTGATATATGAGAGGAGAGTAGACAATTGAGAGAGAGAAAACTATCTAGTATCCCATTTTTTTCTCAGGCCTTTTTCCTTTTATAGTGTTACAAATCTGCTGAAAAACAATGTGGACGCTAAAACGGTCATTACTGGGCGTTTTAGCGTCCGGCTTGATGCATAACCAACTGCTTTCAACTGACTTGGGCGCTAAAACGGTCTGAATGAGCGTTTTAGCGTCCATGGCTGATAACCTCCCAACTGCTTTCAACTGACTCCAACGCTAAAACGCTTGATTCGAACGTTTTAGCGTTTCAGAACATAGAAGAATTGCACATTAGAGCGCTAAAACGCTCAGTGTAAGCGTTTTAGCGCTGGGCTCCAGAGGCTTCCAATTCTGATTTGCAGCAGCGCGCTAAAATGGTCTGTGTGGACGTTTTAGCGCTCAGCACCAGTAACTTCCTTCTTCAAACTGCAGCAGCGCGCTAAAACGGTCAGTGTGGCCGTTTTAGCGCTCACCACTTGGGCAATTTTCTCCTCCAGAATCTTCTTCCTTCTTTTGATGCTTTTTGGGCTTCCTTCCCCTACAAGACAATGTAGATTTTCACAAAGCTCTCAGAACTTGTAATTCAGGAAATATTAAGACATTAACCTCCTTATTCAACCAATTATTCATACAAATTAATCCTAATTTGTGCTGAAAAACCTGATGAACCAGAAGTTTATCAAACCACCTCCAGATATTCTAATAATCTGGCAGTACATGAAAAGGTTGACATGCGTCTAACATATGTTATTATAGCCTATTTTTGTGGCTTATTCAATCGAAAGTGAAATATATATGAAAATCCTAGAAGGATCTAAAATGCTTGAAGTATATAAAAAATTTCTGGGAAATTCGTTGAATGAAGCTTCAAATATCATTAATAGATTAAAGCAATAAAGGCATGTGTGGTATAATCACCTTAATAAAATATTTATCTATCAGCTGACTTGCAATTTAAAGATATTTTACATGGTTAAAACAAATCCATTGAGTACCCCAATGGCTATATGAGCTCGATTGACATAAATAAAATATTTATCTAAACCATGAAAAATCATGAAATTATTTTGTGTGGCATATCTTAGTTCAATCGAGACAATCTTAGTATCGTATAATAAAGGGTGAACATCCGGGAGAATTATAAAATTATTAAAGTAGATGTTTGGCTTTTAAACCTCATATCTTCTCCCTTATTCTTACATTTTATCTTCTTTTTTTTTGGTGAAAACTTACATTTTATCTTTAATTGTAAATCTGTTAGCAGGAATTATTCTTTTCGATATGAAGATACTAGAATAATGCAGGATCCACACAAAGCTAGGTTCCAAACAAAATATTTATTCACAAGTGGAAGCACGACCATGGGATAATAGCAATTCATGAAGAAAGTCAAGAATGTGTTTGATCAAGGTCAATGACACAACACATCCGAAAAGCATGCGGTTTTTAGTTAGAAAAAGAGGTTCCAACAATATTGCATGAAGAAGGTTCTCATATAATTCGTATATCTGAAAAATTACCATATATAACATAAAGGACCCCTTTGTGAGGAGGCACCCCTTCTCCCGAAGTTACGGGGTCATTTTGCCGAGTTCCTTCGACAGAGTTGTCTCGCCTACGAAATAACGTAAAAACACACTCAATAATCAAATTTGTTTATTTTATAATACTGCTTGCATAGCTCAATTAAATGGAGGATACAACAAAGGAGACAGAATGAAGCATATGTCACCAAACTTCTTCTTCACTCATGATCTTCAACAAAATTGTGAAATTGATGTTCAACAAATTCGTTCAATTTGGCATATTTATTTACCAAGGCATTACCTACTTCAAGTTTTGAGAATACAAGATCGGGATGTGTAAACTCAGAGATATTAAATAATATTATCATCAGGGGGAGTGAATTAGGGTAGTGAAATACGTGCTGCACTCTTTTTTCCTTCACCGTGATTTTGTCCCTTTGGATTTTTTCTGGTAAGATTTTTAATGATGGAGCTTCTAATACACACTTCTTCTTAATAGGATTACTAGACATCCAAGGGGGAATGTTATAAACAATTTATTGATTTTCCATATCCGTTAGATGACCGTTGAAGACTTTATGATATTTGGAGAAGTTATGACCGTTAGAGAAATTGTGATCATTGGAGAAGTAATTGAAACTAATGATATTATAATAACTTTCATGTCTTCTAAGCCTATAAATAAGACATGTACTAAGCATCATGTATATATGAATAGACAATAAGAACATAGTCTCTTCTAATTAATTATCTTTATCTTTTATAACACTTATCATTTTAATTAATTGTTATTAGTTGAATATAGATCTTGTCTGATCATATATTAATTAATCATCACGTTATAACTCAGTTGATATGATATTTAAATAAAGTATAAATATAAACATTATAAATAAAGGGTTCACTTTTTCTGCAGTAAGCCAATACGACGTCGTTTTGGGACGGAAATCATGGTATTTTTATAATTTTAATTTATTTGAGGGTTATAATAGTCTTTATATTTATAATTTTTTAAGATTTCAATAACAAAACGACGTCGTTTTGGGAATAAATGCAGATAACTTATCTGCATTAACTGGAGAAACATTTTTCCCATAAATAAATTAAGTTATGAAATTTTAAAAGTAAAAATTAAAATTATGGAATATTTTACAATATACATTTTAAAGCAAATTATATTAATATAAATTAATTTGTACAATTAAGTGTTGATTTAAATTATTATTAATTTTAAATAATTATAAATTTTAAAATATTATATGATACCGAATTAGATTAGGATTACTCAAAACATGACCTAATGTACATCAAAACTAATTTTCAGAACTCTGCAATAGTCGTAATTAGTTTTGGACAAAATTGAGTTATTTAAACGCGAGAGATATTCTTTAAGGCGTTAATGCAAGTAATACAAATTTTAGAATGAAGGTAGGAAATTTTTTACATCACCCTCATAATAATATTTTAATCAATATTGATTATTAGCATATATTTTTATTTTGTAATTCTGATTGTAACTACTTTTCCACCTCACTGGTATTTTGCATTGCTATTTTATTTCACACACGTTTTTGTTAGGAGGGTTGTTACCATTTTGTTAGGAGTCACCATTCTGTTAGGAGAATAGTGCTCCTTTTTCACCTTTCTGTTATGGCTTTTATCTTGTATATATATTTCACTTCTTTATGCAACTTTGATCAAGTAAAATGAGAATATTAAATTCAGTTTTATCACTTTCTTCCTTATCTGGTTTCTGGTTTATCATAATTAATATGGTATCAGAAGTTTTCTAGCCCTTGCCTTTTTTCCATGGCTCGTGGCACAAATACCACTCGTCCTATTTTAGCTGATGCTTCTTCTAGTTCTTCAGCTCCCATCGATGATAATTCTAGCCCGTTCTTTTTGCAAAGCGGTGACCATCCCGGATTGATCTTGGTTTCTCATACCCTTTCCGGATCTAATTTCAATTCTTGGCGTCGTGCCATGCTTTTGGCTTTAACTGCTAAGAACAAACTATGTTTTGTTGATGGTTCACTCCTTCGCCCTCTTCCTGCTGATCTTTTATTTTCAGCATGGCTCCGCTGCAATTCCATGGTTATTTCATGGATTTTAAACTCTGTTTCAAAGGAGATTGCTGACAGCCTTCTCTACTTCTCAAATGCTTATGACGTTTGGACGGATCTGGCTACTAGATTTTCCCAGGAAAACAGTCCTAGAATTTTCCAGCTTAAACAACAGATATCTTCTCTTTGTCAAGGACCTCTTGATGTTAATGGTTATTATACCAAACTCAAATCCCTTTGGGATGAGTTACACGATTATCTTCCCCTACCCAACTGCACATGTGGAGCTCTTCGGAACATTAACAATCAAAGGGAACAAGACCATGTTCTTCAGTTCCTCATTGGGCTCAACGATTCCTTTTCCTCAGCCCGTGCTCAAATCTTGCTGTTGGATCCCCTGCCTTTACTTGCTAAGGTCTTTTCCTTAATCCTCCAAGAAGAACGCCAGCGTCAGCTTTCCCTCACCTTACCTACACCTGGTGTTTCTGAATCTCCACTCTTGAACTCTCTTTCCACTACTACACCTCCTGTAACAATGGCAGCCACAGCCCAACGTCGATCTAAACCTTTTTGTACCTACTGTCACCTTACGGGCCATACACGTGAAAAATGTTTTAAGTTGAATGGTTATCCACCAGGCTATAAGCCCACCAGACACCTTAAGCCCAATAACTCCCCTCAGGCCCATTCCATCCAATCGATGTCACCTAACACCAGCAACATCCACACTTTCCCTAATTCGGTCATCCCTAGCTCCTCCGCCGCTGATACTCCTTTGGCTTTCACTCCCACACAATACAACCAGTTGCTTACGCTCCCCCAACAGGGTTCTACATCCTCGTCTGCTACTACAGTCACCGAGTCTCTTCCTTCCGTTGCTAGTTTCAGTGGTGAGTGTTCCATTTCTTTTCCTCTTTCTAGCTGGGTTTTGGACACTGGTGCTACACACCATGTCTGTGTCTCTCCTTCTCTTTTTACTTCTTCCTCTTCGTCATGTTCCATTGTTACATTTCCCAATGGTACTTCTGCTACTGTTTCTGCTATTGGTTCTGTTTTCATATCTAATTTTTTAAAACTTGTTAATGTTCTCTTTGTTCCATCTTTTAATTTTAATCTCCTTTCAATACCGTCTTTGACTCGCGACTCTCCAATCATCGCTAATTTTTCTGCTTCTCAATGTTTTCTCCAGGACCGTGTTTCCAACAAGATGATTGGGATTGCTAAGCGACAAGGAAATCTTTATCTTCTTGATAGTAAACATTTATTTCCCAATTTGCATGTTCCCCATCCCCTTTGTTTTTCTGTTTCTGTAAAGGATCCTGTTCTCTGGCATTCTAGATTGGGCCATTTATCCATCTCTGTTTTAAATTCAATGAAATCTGTTTTGGGTTTTTCTGATAATTTAGATTTTGCACATAACTGTTCTGTGTGTCATCTTGCTAAGCAGAAACGGCTTCCTTTTATTCTTAATCCCAAACTGTCCAATTCTCCATTTGATCTTTTACATTGTGACATTTGGGGTCCTTTCCACACCCCCTCTGTTGAAGGATCCCGATATTTCTTAACCATAGTTGATGATTCAACTAGGTTTACTTGGACATACTTTCTTCGTGCCAAGTCTGATTTTGCTTCTATTTTTCCTCATCTTTATTCTCTCATCCAGACTCAGTATCGTCTCTCTATCAGGTCCATTCGCTGTGACAATGCTCCTGAGTTCCGTCTTTCTTCCTTTTTCTCTTCCAAAGGGATACAAGTATTCCATTCATGTGTAGATAGACCTCAGCAGAACTCTGTTGTTGAGCGTAAGCACCAACACCTTCTCAATGTTGCCCGAGCTTTACACTTTCAGTCACACATACCCTTACAATACTGGCAGGATTGTGTACTCACTGCCGGTTACCTCATAAATAGAACCCCATCACCCCTGCTCTCTTCCAAGACACCTTTTGAGCTTTTGTCTCACAAACCACCTTCCTATGATCATCTTAAGGTTTTTGGCTGCCTTTGCTACATCTCCACTCTTCCTAAACACCGCCATAAATTTTCCCCCCGTGCCTTACCTGCTGTTTTCATCGGTTATCCACCAGGCTACAAAGGTTATAAGCTTCTTGACTTGCAATCTCATAAAACCTTCATCTCTCGTGATGTTGTTTTTTATGAAAATATTTTTCCTTTTGCCTTGCACAATCCTTCCTCTCCTCTTCCTACAGATTTTTTTTATTTACCTCATTCACTTTCCCAACCTCCTTTTTCAGAGGATACTTCTATTATTCCTCAGCATATTCCCATTTCTTCACGTCCTCAGAGAACCCGTCACCTTCCAGTCCATCTCGATGATTACATTTGTTCTTCCTCAACAGCCCATCCTCTCTCAAATTCCCTTTCTTACACTAAACTCTCAGCTTCTCACACAGCCTTTATTAATTCCATTTCATCTCACTTTGAGCCTTCTTCTTTTTCTGAGGCATCTCAACTCCCAGAATGGCAGGCTGCCATGGCAGCTGAACTTTCAGCACTTGAGCTCAACAAAACATGGTTCGTGGTATCTCTTCCTCCCACCAAAAATGCAGTTGGCTGCCGTTGGGTCTATAAAATCAAATACAATTCCGATGGCTCTCTTGAGCGATACAAAGCCCGTTTAGTGGCTAAAGGATTTACTCAACAAGAAGGGGTTGATTACATGGACACTTTCTCTCCGGTTGCCAAATTGACAACTGTACGAGTTCTCCTTGCTCTTGCTGCAATACATAATTGGACCCTTGTTCAACTTGACGTCAATAATGCTTTCCTTCATGGGGAATTGTTTGAAGAGGTTTATATGCATTTGCCTCCTGGGTACACTGCTCATCATACACCCCTTCCTCCCAATGTTGTTTGCCTTCTTCACAAGTCCCTTTATGGCCTCCGTCAAGCTTCCAGGCAGTGGTTTGCCAAGTTCTCCTCTACTTTGACACAACTTGGTTTTATACAATCTCAATCTGATCACTCCCTGTTTGTTCGTTCTACATCTTCATTTTTTATTGCTATTTTAGTTTATGTTGATGATATAATTGTTGCTTCTAACAACCATCATGAAGTGCAGATCCTCACTGCCACATTACATAACACATTCAAGTTGAAAAACCTTGGATCCTTGAAATACTTTCTTGGCATTGAAGTTGCTCGCAGTACACAGGGCATATCCATTTGCCAACGCCACTATGCTTTGGAAATTTTAAAGGATTCCGGTCAGTTGGGCTGTAAGCCTCGTAGTACTCCCATGGATGTTGGTCTCAAGCTTTCTACCACTGATGGTGAGCTTCTCCCTGACCCTTCACTGTATCGAAGACTTATTGGTCGTCTTCTTTATCTTACAATTACAAGACCCGATCTCTGCTTTGCTGTTAACCGTTTGAGTCAATTTATGGCTGCTTTTCGGGTCCCTCATCTTCAAGCTGCACACAAGCTCCTTGGATATGTCAAACATATTGCTGGCCAAGGACTTTTCTTCTCTTCCTCCTCTCCTATTCAGTTGAATGCATTTTGTGACTCAGATTGGGCTGCTTGTCCAGAAACAAGACGTTCAATTTCTGGTTTATGCATTTTTATTGGTGATTCCCTTATATCCTGGAAATCAAAAAAACAACACATTGTGTCCAGGTCTTCTACAGAGGCAGAATACAGGTCTATGGCTAATGTAACTTGTGATTTACTATGGCTGTTTTCACTCCTCAAAGACTTTCATGTTTTGCATCCTGCTCCTGCACATCTCTTTTGTGATAATCACTCTGCTCTTCACATTGCTGCTAACCCGGTCTTCCATGAGCGCACCAAGCACATTGAGATCGACTGTCATCTTGTTCGTGAACACATTCTCAAAGGACACTTGAAGACCTTTCCTATTCCTTCCTCCAAGCAACTTGCTGATCTACTTACCAAGCCCCTCCCATCCTCCAAGTTTGCTGTTCTGGTTTCCAAGATGGGTGTTTTGAACATCCACTCTCCATCTTGAGGGGGGCTATTAGAATATATTTTTATTTTGTAATTCTGATTGTAACTACTTTTCCACCTCACTGGTATTTTGCATTGCTATTTTATTTCACACACGTTTCTGTTAGGAGGGTTGTTACCATTTTGTTAGGAGTCACCATTCTGTTAGGAGAATAGTGCTCCTTTTGCACCTTTCTGTTATGGCTTTTATCTTGTATATATATTTCACTTCTGTATGCAACTTTGATCAAGTAAAATGAGAATATTAAATTCAGTTTTATCACTTTCTTCCTTCTCTGGTTTCTGGTTTATCATAATTAATATTGATAAATAAATCCTAAGATTAATATGTCTTATGTTATAGAAGATAATTTCATATCTTACACATACATAAAAATATGTGAGACTCATATTTTTTTTTTCTTTTCATATGATCTCATATGGATCCTACACACACTTTAATATTAAATATTATAATATGAGAAATATTAATCCTATAAATCTTTTCCTTATATTTTTTTCCGCTAGAGTTAACTTACATGACATTTGTCATGTTACTTTTACCTTTTATCATACAAGGAAAAAATTGAAAATGATATTATCAAAGTACATTAATCAATTAATAAGGGGTTGTTTCAGTTTAATCAGTGATTTTAAGTTTGAGTACCTGAAAATATAATTATATTAAAACTTGATAGAAAAATTTGTTACTCATATGATCATATCATTGGATTAATTTAATAATCGATGAATCGATAAAAAATAAAAACAAATTTCAAAAATATTGTCGTTTAGTATAAAAACTAGTTTGTAAATATTGTCGTTTAGATAAAGAAAAAATGTGTGTCATTTTAAAGGATGTAAAATTGTGTCATTTTAAGCTATGATGCATGGACACGGACACGAGACACGACACTCCGACGCGTTAATTCTAAAAAATGCTAAATTTCGACACGTTAGGACACGTTTTGATATTAAATAATATTTTTAATGTATATAATATAGTTTACATTTAGGGTTTATCATCTATCATTTAACATGACCACAAAAAATTTCCTACACACACAACATTTTGTGGGGCCTACAGCAAAAAAAAAAAAATTCGGCATGCAAAACGAATCTCTATAACATAACACAATCACTTTTCCTACAACATAACTCTTATAAAACCCTTACATTTAATACATATAATAACTTATAATAAGTCATATATTCAAATTTCATAACATAAATATTAAGCAAAAATAATAGAACATCCCAAAAGTATAGAGGTGTAGACCACTCACAAGTTTAATTATTTTCATCTCCTAAATTTCATACATCTCCTAAATTTCATGGTCTCAAATTTCATACCATGTCCTAAATTTTTCTCTAAGCACTCGTAGATTTGGTGTCATTTTCCCGAACATCAAAGTTAAACTTCACCTAGTTATATGCTAGACATACCAGTGATATTAAAAGTATGTTTTTTTAAACATAAAATATGATTAAACAAAAAAAAAATTGTGAATTAGTTTTTATACATTGTCAAAGTAATTTATTTTTTTTAATATAATAATGTGTTATCACATTATTTAATGAATTTATCATTTGATATTACTGTTAATATAATCAAATTTATTTAAATGATGTACTGTCACAACACAATATTAAATGCTATGAGTATTGTGACCACTTAGTAATTTCTCTTCCCCATTGTACCTTTCTACCCCTTTTCGTCTTTTTCCCCGCACTAACCCGTCTTTCTTTCTCCCTTTCCTTCTCCTTCTTCTTCTCCCTTTCTTTTCTTCACCAAACATAGAGACCTAAGTCCAGAAGTCCTTATACTTTGCATTTTTGGGTTCTTGACCACTACACGTTAGGCAAGGGCGGACCTACATCGGGGTGTGGATGGGCTGCCGCCCCTCCCAAATTTGAAAAAATATGTATATGCTCCCAAAAAGTATATAATATACTTCATTTTCTTTAACTATTTGTATATGTTTTCTGTTTTTAGATTGTGATTTTCCTACTGTCCACTGTTGACATGGGCACATGGCAATGAAACAACCTATGTTAAATTCGTCAATTCAGTATACTTGTTAAACTATATCTTATTTGAAATATAAGTTGGATTTGTTAAAATTTTCGCCTCCTCTCTTGTAATTTTCTGGGTTTTCGCCCCCTCTCTTATAATTTTTTGGGTCCGCCACTGACGTTAGGGTCTCTTCTCTTCGTACACAGAGAGAGAAGGTCAAGACCCGAGTCTAAAAAACTACAAAGGCATCAAGTTATGGTCAAACCTTGTGCGTGCCGGTTGGCTCACCGACGCTTAGATCAAAACATGGCGCCGCCGCTGGTTCGTTCTCAAACAAGACAAGCTTTTCTAGTTCAAGGATCCCGTCGACGCTTTTCTTCTCAGAGATCCGACGACGAAGAAGAGATGAGGCAACGATAAGATAGGGTTCTCTTTTGTTTATTTTTTAATTTTTTAAATTGTATTTTTATTTCTTTTTTACCAAAAAAAAAATGCCAAAACGTGTCCACATTGACTGCGTGTCGGATTCGGTCAAAATCACGTGTCCCCTTAGTCAATGTGTCCCAAAAAGTTGATCACGTGTCAGACGCGTGTCCAAACGTGTCGGAACGTGTCCGACAAGCATTTTTTCCTAAGACTCGTGTCCGTGCTTTAGAGATTTTAAGTAAGAGAAAGATATTGATAAAAGGGAGAGAAAATGGACAAAAAAATATAAAGATATGAATCTCATCTCTTTGTGAGAATAAAATGATACAAGTTATATCATTTTAAAGGAGAAACATTTTTCCCTTTTAAAAATATTATAATTATCTTACTATTACTATGATTATCATATTATATGATACAGCACGCCATGTGCTTCAGTGAGCTATTATTGCAACAATAATTTATTGTGTGATATGTATAGTAGAGCTACTTCTTGTAGAGTTTCTTTGAATTTTGATTTGTTTCGAGCTATTTATCTCGAAAATCGAGGTCAAATCTGGAGTACAACTTTACCACGTGACACATACGGAATCCAAAAATATTAATTTTTAATCAATCCTTTCGCCAGAAAGCACCTTACAACCTAACATTATTGATCACGGTGTCGCAATCAGGCTTTTTTTAACTCAATGATGAAGCCTTATGCGCGTGTAAAATGCTAACATGTACATGCAGAGTGAGGGGCTTAAGGCCTATATAGATGGATTTGTTTTTATTATTCAATTCTTAAAAATTCTGTTGTACGTATAACTTGAAAAGCAATAAAAAAAGGAAAAATTAATTCTTATGTTGCTCTAAACTATTTATCTCCTATCACTTTCGGTTCGTAAATCATGTGCTAACTTTTTTTTTTTTTAAAAAAATTGATGGGACCCAAAAATCCTTAATCTTCAGCCGCATAAGAAATGCATTGCCCAAAAATGGAACATGTGTTTTGTGATTTTATATATAATAAATTTTAAAATAAAAAACCAAAAAATCCGTGGAGAAATTGATATTTATTTGGGATAATATAGTAGAACTGGTTTTTATGCCTACTTTATCTTTTTTTTAGCATATTGTTAGGTCATAATTTTTACTAATGATGGAAGGGGAGAGAGAAAGATTAAAGAAGGGAAGTGAGAGAAATAGACAAGAGTTTGTTTAATGATATTAATCTCCATTATTTGTTGAGATTATAATTTAATGGTATGAAAATAAATACGTAAAGTAGCTATAAAAAAAAATAGGCATAAGATCTTATTTCTATTTATTTTTTGTAAATATTAAAAAACTGATATTATCAATGAAGTTTTACAAAATAAAGTGCAAATGCGAGAGAAGCATACAGCTTAGAGATTTCGTTTCATTTTCGGCTTTGTTATTGTTAGAGCAAGATGGGGCAGAAAGGAGGGATAACTTTTATCACTATTTTGGCAAAAATTTATCCGGTTTGCCACGTTCGGAAAAAATTTGTCATAATCACCAAACTAGTTGTCCAATACAGCGAGATTACGTGGCACCATGTCAGCAAGTCTAAGGCCACGTAATCTCGCTGCACTGTGTAGCGATAACCTAATTCGCTACATTGTGCAGCATTTTATGTGGAGCCAGTAACAATTTGACACGTGAATTAAAAAGAAGAATAAAAAAATCAGCATTTATTGGACATTAAATTGTCTTTATCATTTTTCCATGCATATTTCATTTGACACTCCATCATCTTTACTGTGTATTATATTTTTCAAAAAATAAAATAAAAAACAAATTAGCATTTATTAGACATTAAATCATCTTTATTTCACCAAAAAAAAATCGTCTTCATCATTTTCCAATGAATACTCAGTTTGGACACTTCTTCGTTTTATTGTGTATTATATTTTCCAAAATGAAAACAAAAAATAAATCAACATTTATTGGACATTAAATCATCTTTACCGTTTTTCCATGGGCACTCCATCGTCTTATTGTATATTATATTTTCCAAAAAGAAAATAAATAAATCAACATTTATATGACAATAAATTATCTTTATCGTTTTCTCGTTGACACTCCATCGTCTTTATTGTGTATTATATTTTCCAAAAAGAAAACAAAAAAGAAATCAACATTTATTGGACATTAAATCGTCTTTATCATTTTCTCATGGACATTCCATCGTCTTTATTATGTATTATATATTTTTAAAAGAAAACAAAAAACAAATTAGAATTTATTGGACATTGAATCGTCTTTATCATTTTCCCATGGACACTTACATCGTCTTTATTGTTTATTATATTTTTCAAAAAGAAAACAAAAAATAAATCAGCATTTATTGGACATTGAATCGTCTTTTTCATTTTTCCATGGACACTCTATCGTCTTTATTGTTTATTATATTTAAAAAACAAAAACAAAAAATAAATCAGCATTTATTCGTCTCTTAATTCACGTGTCAAATTGTTACTGACGCCACATAAAACGTTGCACAATGCAGCGAATTAGGTTCTACCACGTAATCTCGCTACCTAATACGGCGAGATTACATGGCATTAAACTTGCTGACATGGTGCCACGTAATCTCGCTGCACAGTGCAGCTAGTTTGCTGACGTGATATTTTGACAAATATTTTTCCTAGCGTGGCAATCCGGTAAATTTTTGTTAAAAAGATGGCAAAATGATCGTTGTCCCCAGAAAGGATCATCCTTTTTTGGTACATGGAAAGAGTTATACCCCCAATAAAAATGGCTTAATAAAAAAGAACATTCCTAGGACAAGAAACAAAAAAGCATCTGCTTGAAGAAGCAGTTGAAGTCCAACATGAGAGTCCTGAAAACTATAGTTGTCCTCCATGTCCAATTGATCTAAAAGGAGATTTGATGACCAAAGCATGCACCACCCGAACCTATCAGTCACATGCCAACCATAATTGAATGCGAGCTAACATATGAGACTCACGAGTGTTATCACCAGCAGAAAAGCCACAAGCAGAGAGTCACACTCCACACTAACATTTGTGACATTTAAAAATACTTAAGAAATTATTTGTTATTTTCTTTATCTCTCTACTAATTCAATGATTATTCTATTAGTTCTGTTCAAATTGGACAAGACTAAGCTGAAATAATCTGTATCAATTGATCCACGTATTCAATAGTTATTTTGTCTATTCTTTAAATCTACTTATTATTATCCTGCTGAAATTTGACATGTTAAAAAATATTTGAGATATTAATTTTCACTCCATCATTCAGGCTATGAACTATTTGGAGGACTTTACAAAAAAATCTTTAAGAATTGTTTTTTTTTTCAAAAGTTAAAATTATTTTGTATTAGATTATAATATTAAAAAAGTGTTTTTAAATTAAAAAAATTATGTGAATGTTTAAATAAAAAATACTTTTTACATATAAAGTTATGTTTAATCTAAGAGGATCAGGATGTCTAACCAATGGTCGGTAATTGTATCTTGGATTTGTACTCTCGAAAGGATCTATGGATGAGACGCTACAAAAGGTGGCAGATCACTGTGCACAATGGTAATAGTGTATAGAAGAAGGCGTGAGGTGTTTGCATAGTGACAGATAAGATAGTAAGAAGTTCAGAGAGTGTACCTGGTAGGTTTAACCCCTTATTAATATAAGGGTTACCAGCAGGAGTGAGATTCTAGGCCTCGTGAAGAATATTAGAGGCCTAATATTTGATTCACTAGTGATATAATAAGATTGATATCTTATCTGATGTGGTTTTTTCTTATCTCTTGTAGATGATAATCTATTATGGGTTGTTAAGATATGGGCTCATAAAATAAGCTCATAATAAATTGTGAAAGAATATAGACTCTCAACAAAATATCATATCATTCATTCAATTCATTTTCGTAATATCATTGTCCTCATGTATATGGTCGAGAACATTATCCCTAATGTTGGCTATCTCAAACAAATTAGCAGTGACAATTTTTTACACAATTCAAATAAAATTTGAACCCAATACAATTTTCATATTTGTGTTGATCAAAAGTTGATTCGAACAAACTTTGGTTATTTTTGTATTAGGGTATTCATGTTCATATTATGTTTGTGTTGACCCGTAATTTATCCATTTAAATGTTAAAGTTATATAATTATATATATACCTCCATCTAATTCACTTTAATTTTATGATTTGAGTTTATTTAAATAGTTTTCATTCAAAAAGTGAAATTGACATATGCTTTAAATGTAGAAGTTTTTTTTATGCCATACTCACATAAAAGAGAGTAGGTCTCACATTCATATCATATCAACCCACATAATAATCGTGTTGTGTTAGTATCGATGGTTTTGACACAAACCATGCTCATATAAAAAATATTCATATTTGCATCAAATTCGTATCGACCCAAATATGATCCACCAACCCATGTTGCCACCCCTCAAACAAACACTAATAATAACACATAGTTTTTAGTGTATATTTGAGGCAACCAAGTGTCGAGCTTCATTGTCATTGAGGTTGCTGGTGTATTTTCTACTTGGTTGTTATAGATGAATTTTCTTGATTTTTTTTCTCATTTATGCTTTCTTTGATGGTCTTCGATGCTTGGCCCTTAAGTTCTTTAAGAGCACAATAGCCATAAAAATTCACCACTTTAAATGTTATAGAAATCAAACAAATTAATGGCATATATGTAATCTAATTACTAACAATGTGATTAAACACACAATTTAAGCTAGCCATAATTGGGTGTTATAATTTACAAGAAATATTTTTTAAGGATAATGTAACCTATTCATATACTACACATAAAATAAGTAACTACATAATATGCGAAATCATAATCAATTGTGTACCTCTTGAAGTCATTTCAAATAAACATATAACACAACCGTACATTTCAGGAACAAGGTGTTGCACTTTGATAGGTGTCAAAGGTGAATAAATGATAAATTGAGAAAGCAATAAAAAAGAAACACTTCTAATATTGAAGATTGAGGTAACTGGTTACAGATTATCAAGCACGGATGCAGAAATACAACTGAAATTAAGAGGAAGGGAAATGAAAACTTAAAATAAAGATAAATTCCTGAGCTATTCAAAAGGCTTAGGTTTCTCTCCAAATTCCAAGTCCAATCCAAGGTTCTAGATATCCCCCAACTACTTCCCCTACTTATCTCTCATTCTTCCCTCTAAACTCTTCTAACTGAATTCTATTGCTTGTGGAATATTCCTCTCCAACTAACTCATATAGGAAGGGTCGTATCAAAAATCTCCTCCTAAACTCTCACTTTGTCTTCAAGGTGAGAATCAAGCTATTGAATCCCCTTCCCGGGTCCCACTGCTTGAAATTTAAGGATGAATTATTACATAAAGCAGTATAACCTCCTTTGAAATCTCATCCATAAAACAAACAGGTCTCTTAACTATTATAGAATTGGTATTTCTTGTGATAAACCCTTTTTTTGGTAGATTGTCTAGTGGTTTCAAGTAGTCAGCCACTGAATTAGACAAATGTATATTTGTCTTACCATAAGCATGCAAGTACTTCAAGGATATATCAAATGGTTCCAAGAACCAAATTCCATTACTCTTCATAGTCAAACTATAACATCTCATATTTCTAAAACATATATTACATATTAAATGTGGATTAAAGGGTAGGATTAGTGAAAATCCTGAAATTAAGGTCAAAACACAAAGGAAGGGTAAAATGGTAAATTGTCAAACACGTAACCCTAGGAAAGTAAAATCGATCAGGAGGCCTGAAATGAGAAAACTAACCCTGGAAATGGATTTAGAACGAAAAATTGAGTGGTTAGGCAAGTTTCTGGAAATTTGATGAATAGTATTTTTACCGGTTAAAAATATTGCAATACAGTTGCACCGTAAAGCATGCTGAATGAATTTTGAGTTCTAGGTTTGGATATAAGTTATAAATGGCATATAGTCATAGGAAATATGATTTCTGATGAAAATTGATGGAAATTAGAGTGTTTGGGGAAGCGTGCCCACATCGCTCATACAAGCTTAAAACTGAGATTTCTCCGAACGACCAGAAAACTCTGGATTCATCTGATGAAGGGAAATTAGCGGACAATGGTTAATGTTAAAATTTAGAGTTTCTAAATAGTTGATGAAATTATGGACGTTTAGTGGAATAGGCGGGAAATTTGAATTAATTTGAAATGCGTGAGGTGGCGGTGGGACCCACCCCACTTAAGTGACAATATGACAACATCTCCATGTCACTATTCACTCATCACTTTCCCTCTTCTCTCTCTCAAACCCGCGGACACCCCCTCCATGGCCATTTCCTTTGAATTTCTCTCCTCCTTCAAACTCACTCAATACTAATTCAAATCCAACAAAGTCCTACATCAAATTTTATGTAAAGGACCTTCCAAACACAACCATGGTGGTTTTAACCCTTAAAACCCACTAGTTTGAGAGAAGTTCCCCACCCAAACCCGCGGCCAAAGTGTGTAGATTTATGTTCTTGTAGTTGATTGATCCTCCAATGCTTTGATATGTTGTGGAGGAGCCCAAGACCTAGCTTGTGAGTAAGTTTCAACACATTTTATTGGTTGAATCATGAATTTGTATTTTGGTGACCTAGAGCTTGCATGCTTTATTGATGTAGTTAGAGAGCTCAAATTGAAATTGTCTATTACATGAAAGTGGCTTAGAATGATGTTTTAAAGTGATAGAAACTATAAAAATTATGGATGAGTTATTTGGTAACTTAGGCAATTTTGGAGTTGATTATTCATGACTTTGTGAAATGACTTGGTTGTAGAACTGTGTAATTGAGTTGTGGAGTGTTTGTATGAGTTAACAATATGATTGTATGATGTGTGGAAGTGTTAAATTGGATTGAATACCCTTTGGTTGTTGGGCTTAAACATTTTGGCCATGGTAGGGTGTGTAGGGTGTGATGATGCAATAATTGCTTCATGGATTGTGTGATTAAAAATGGTGTTTAAATGAGTTGTGTGTTGAGTTGATGCATTGGAAACTGAAGGAAAAATACTTGGAGTGTGTGAGGGTGTGCATTCGAACCAATTAGGGAAAATTAGGAAAATTGGGGCTTGAATGGTTTTAATTAAATTGAGGACTTGAATTAGTGTTAGGGTAAGCCTAAGAAACCATGGGAACTATGAAAAACAATTAAGAAAATTGTTTGATAAATTAGGCCTAAATGGCCGAACCTATGCATGTGGGGAGTGGGCATTAGGTGTTTTGTAATGTTTGTTAATTGCACCGTGTGTTGATAATCCTCGTGTGATCACTGTAAGTTGCCTCCCACGGAAGTGAACTTGGAGCTTTGAGCTTGGTGGATAGCCTTTTGTCCTTGACCAAAGGGATTTTGGTAAGTTGTCATGATTATATGCATGGATATTTACTGAGCATGTATATGTTGTTGGTTGTTTTCAATTGAAATGGGAATGTCCTATGTGTAGGCATTTCTAGTGGTACCAAGCTCGGTGATGCATTTAATTGGAGCTGTCAAGTGAAGGAGATTAATCAGGTAATCCCTTGGTACTGGGGTTTGATCCCCGTGTGTGCTCCACCATGCCCCTTGAGCGTAGTGGTTGGAAGTGTATGTTTGTGGTATAGTATAATATGATCATGCATATTTCTATGTATAGTGGTACATAGGATGTACTGTGTCTCTGGCCAGTAGACAGTTGCCTTCGGGCGTTACAGGCTTCCACTGGATATGTCTCCATGAGGGATTTCCAGTTGACCTGGGGTCGTGGTGTGTCATCCGTAGAGGAGCACACTAGGAAGTCTCGGGTGTATATGGATGGAGGGTGCCTTGGTTGATGTTCTGGGAACACTTCCTTGGATGAGAACCGGCAGGCTATATGCCGGGGCCAATAGGCCGGATGTTGCGTGGTTTTGGCATCGACCGTTCCAGCTTCATCGTATTTTATTCCCTATGCTCCCCTACTTCACTATATCACTTGCTTTATCCCGTTTTGAAAGTTGTGGTATATTACTGGTATGCATCTGAGTGAGCCATTGGGCGGAGTAATCTCCAAAATCTCTGGGTTACTGAGATATATTCGTATATCTCACCCCGTTTTGGGAATTTCATTTCAGGTAGTAGCAGCAGCACTGGGGTTGCGGTAAAGAAGCCTATAGGATGAGCTTATGGACGTAGTGTGTATTTTTCATTTTGTGATCATTTGGCCTAGGCTAGACTTGGGACATGAACATTGTATTGAGTTAGGACCTATGAAGCACCGACACTTCAAAAATCCCGACGTGTCGTGTCCGACACTTCCCGACACTCTCCGAAACTCCGACATGTGTTATAGAAATTCTAAAAAAGGTTCAAAGGTTGCGTTACGTTGAGTTTTTAGTTCCAACTATTAGATTCGTTGGATTACAATTACCATTTTATTGAGTATAATATAAATATTTGAGATATCTTATGTTTCTTTGCAAAATTGATGAATATTATAAGTTTAGTTTTAGTTTTTTGTTAAATTATTGAATATTAAATATATTATACACTACATAAATTAAAAATATTACTTTATATCAAAACGTGTCCTAGCGTGTCGAAATCTAACATTTTTTAGAATTAAAATGTCAGAGTGTCGTGTCGTATCGTGTCACGTGTCCCGTGTCAGTATCGGTGCTACATAGGTTAGGACTATTCATATTGTCATCTTTGTTCATATCACTTTTTGGCTAAGTTTAGCTTATGTTTGTTTACAAAAAAAAGTTTAGCTTATGTTTTACCATGTTTTCATTTTGAGATTTATTTGTATTATGTCTCTAGAGGAATGTAAATTGTAATTTGTAACATTGAGACCTTGTGTAATATTGAAGCATGCTATATGATGAAAGGCCCATAGGCCTATTATAGGATATGAATTGTGCTTTTTGTTTCAAGAATGTATGCAAATGGATATTGTGATTGAAATGAGTTTAACTTTGAGAAAGTAAGCATGGATTATGTATATTGATCAAATTGATTATAAATTGTGAAGGGTTGTAAGAGCACCAAGGTATTGTTGGTCCTTGAGTTCCACCCATGTCTATTAGGTACCATTTGAGGTTATTATCACTTTTACAAAAGTGGGACATGTTCGAAAAACAAAGGAGATGCTGGCAAAATTTCTAGAAATTGGCATATTTTGAGTGAACGTTGGGAGAGCATATCTCCCTCCACAAAATTCCAATAGGGGCTTGCCATACACCGTTGTGAAGCTTGAGATGTCAAATACCTTGTGTCAAAATTTGAGAACCATAGGAGTAGAAGGATGCCATGTAGAAGCTAGAGAACACATATTGCCCAAAACTCCCCTGCACTAGGGGTTGTCACTGTTTATTTTTGGGAAAATTATTTCTGCTTCATTTCTGGGTCAAATTAGGTGCATGGTATGTCAAATTGAAGCTTAAGATGTCTAGCTTACTATATAAAAATTTGATAGAAATTGGCGAAGTGGTTTGTTCGGAATAGTTCATAGAGTGAAGGCTGTTTGGGGTTGGCTGACAGATTTTCTTGTCCAACTTGAAACGGTGATAACCGGAGCAAACAAGTACTTCTTGGAGCGTGTGATAGCTTGTTAGAAATATAATTAAGTATAGAATAATATACTAAAAGATGAGAGGCGCGCGACAAGCATATTATCCGTAGTAATTAAAATACCGAACCATGCTTGGATAGTCAAGAAACGTAAAAGAGAGATTTTGGCTAAGTGGGTTTATGGGAACCCCTTTGTGATTTGAGAGAAGTGTTATATGATATCTAGATAATTTATATTATTTTTCCGTAATTAGTTTTCAGTTACAGTCACAGCTTGTATTTAGTATGTTTTATTATTGTTTTAAATGCTCGCGTAATAAAAAGGAAAAAGTTTACTCGCATTTTTATAAATGAATTGCTGTGATTGTAACTGCGCTTAATATCATAATCAATGTTAATAATACCATTGTAAAACAGGCTGTTACAGAAACCAAGTACAACAACACTCTTTTCAATATTGTTACCCTTCCAAACCAGCGTGCAAAATACATCCAACTATGCATGTAGTCATTTATTAGACATGTTTAATAATTCTCCAACATCTTTTGATATGGTATAGAAGGTAAGCCAGAGACCAACATCTTGAAACTCGATGATCAACAATGTGGTATTATTATCTTCATTATTCTAACATGATACTTCCTCTAGACCTCCTTTGAAATACCTTCGCTAAAGACTTTCAACTAATCCTTCCAAGTAGACATTATCATCCTTTACAGCTGAACAACTACTATTTATTCTAAGAAAATTACAAGATTGCTTGTAAATCGGCTGATCTATGATAACAATTTTGTTTGTAATAGGTTGATGTTGCTGCTCAAACTCTTATGCCTTCTGTTGTTCCTAGGAAGATGAACCACCTTCAAATGTGTAGACTAGTCATGCTTTTAAGAAACCAAATTTTTTTAAATGCAAAGAGCTGTCAAGTAAAGCATTTTCTTCGAATCTCTCAAAGCTAGAATCAATCAACATTTGTAGCCCATAAAAAGAATGGCAACTATCCGATCTGGCTTTTGAAAATTGATGTTGTACATCCTAAACATCACCTTTCTCCTTAAGTAATGGAACTAGAAGATAACAGTAGTACCTTAAACAATAACTGGGTTCAACCAGAATGGTATGACTCTTTTCATACTGCTCCTCAAAAGATCAAGTGGCAAACAACATGGAATCGAGCAGATTAAGATTTGTACTTGCACTCAAAATGTAGCAATTAAAGCATTGAATGAAGGCTGTGTTAGCATATGGGTGTCCTAGAGACAATCTTTTGATTAAATAAAGGACACTAGATGTAGAACTTTGTTTGTCGCAAATAAATGAAAGCACTATTTATTCAGTTTCATATTGTGTCTCGATATTACTGTTAATATTATATGAACGAACTGGATAAACCCCTTGGAATAGAACATGTATCTCTTGAGTATCTGTGATGAGATCACGATCATGAGGATTCAAGGATATTGCATGTCTATTCCTAATTATATGTTCCTAGTCTAGAGACACTGAGTTTGGGGATCAGTGATCTCGAGTAAAGACTAGTACGACTTATCTACTTGTATATGGATACAAGGTAAAGACCTCATTAGCTGCAGATATGGAGATATCTTAGCTAAAGTCGTGGGTGGACCTATAAGAGTATAGCTCGCACTGAACAGACGCAAAAGAGACTCTATGAGGAAATCTCACAGATAGTGTCATTAGAGTAATCTCTTTATGTTTGGGAATGTCTTTCCTTAGACCAGAAGTTATTACCTAGACTGTGTTCTTGAAGGCATGTTTTGATTGTATGCCTCGTCTGCCTGAAACATGGAGACTCATAGGTATACTGTTGGGTGTGTCCTTAAAGGGCACAGGGCTAGGGTAATAAGTTGAAGGAATTCGTCAAATCTCTGTGAGAGGTTAGGTTATCTGTAAACCGGAGAAATCGGGATGACATTTACAGGGACTCGGGAATCTATGCATAGTAAAAGAGATCATGAGATGATCTGCCTTTAGAGTCAGTAAATTGAAGATTCCCTATTTCGAATAAAGCTTACCCTAAACCACAGGGGTTGATACATTTCCTTACCCTAGGTTAATGGGAAGATAACCGAGACGAAGGGAAATACATACGGTAACCAAATATATGCAATAGGTTGATCAAGTCATTAATCTGACTAGTTCTGGGGCAACAAAGCATTGCTAGTGCTCTGTGTTGTCATTAATTGGGTTGTGGGCTTGTTGGGCCCAAGCCCAGTTATGTCAGAAGCTAAGTTGGACCTAATGGGTCACACACTAACACCTTGTAGTCATGATGGACTAGCTTTAAAGGTATTGGTCCTAATAATGGTTGTTAGCCCAAGAAGCTGTTTGGAAGCCCACCTAAATGGGTGGGTGGTGCATGGAGTTTAGTAATGGGCTTGGATAGTCAAAGCAATTACTAATTAATTTAATTAGTTAAATTAATAATCAAATATTTGAATTTCGAATTTTGAATTTGAAATTTGAATTTTGAAATTTGAATTTAGAATTTGAATTTCGAAATTCGAATTTTGAATTTGAAATTTGAAATTTGAATTTGGATTTGAATTTTGAAATTCGAATTTTGAATTTGAAATTTGAAATTTTGAATTTTGAATTTTGAATTTGAATGTTTGAACGTTTGAATTCAAGTGTTTGAATTCGAATTTGAATTGGTTTTGAAAAGTTGTTTCATAACAAAAGGATAAGACAGGATCTTATTGGAGCATATTCCTTGGATCAAGAAGCATCTTTGGAGCACTTCCTTGGCTGTTTGGTGCGCAAGTTTAAGTGATAAGGATGACATCTTATCACTTAAAACAAAGCTCCATTCAGATTTGGTGGTTGAGGGAATCAGTGGGTGAGTTGATTCAAATTTTGAATGCAACTACTCAATATATTTGGACTCTTTCTAGGGCTGAATCATGCGCATGAAAAGTATATTCTATATGATAGTTTATGAATTTAAGTTTAAATTATTTTGAACTTAATTTTATGTGGATAAGATTGGAGGTTGTTGGCAAAATTGGTTTTGCAACAGCTCCACCTTATCCTCCCTAATCCATGCGCAAATTTCAAATTGTTTTGAAATTTTGTTTTCATTTTGAATGATTTAAATCCCTCCTCCTCTCCAAGTGTGCGCATAACACTTGTTCCACACCTTAGGGTTTTGAAAAAACCTAGCCAACTCTCCTCCATCTATGCATCATTCTGTAGGGTAGCTCACTACACCTTTCTAAACAGAATACCTAGCCTCCACCTTCACCACTTGTGCGCATAGCAAGCCTCACTGTGGTGTTCATCTGGTGGCTTTCAAGAAAGGGTTCTTGCATCATTGACGAACGGTGGTGTGGATCACCATTAGAGGGTTTGAACCCTTCAAGCCTGACATCTGATCTCCCTGACTGATCAGGCCAAAAACAAGGTAACATCATGTTGTCTTAAAGCATGAACCTATGTGTGCATGTATGTTCCGCAGTAAAATTTTTGTCTTACACCTTACATGCATCGGCCTTCAAAGGCCAGTTTACTTTCAAGTGGTATCAGAGCCCGGTTGCTTTACCATCGACGGGTGATGGTACCTTGTTTGTGAAAAGAGTTTTTCACGGTCAAAAATCTTTAAAGGGTTAAAGTTTAAATTCTGCATATGGATTTTGAATCACAAATCCTTTAAAGTGTTAAAGTTTTTGTTTTTATGAACATGTAAATTTGATTCTATGTTCATAAAATATTATGCATCATGGTTTAGTTTCTTTTTCTTTATGAAAGTTTTAAAAGGAACACCCTTTTTGAAAGGGTAGATTCGGCCATGGAGGGTACTAAGAGTACCTTGAATGATTTCTTATTTTTCTCCATGAATTGTGTCATGTTTATATGCATGAAATTTTGTGACAAAATTTATCATATAGTCACCTATATGATTCGGCCATGAAGGGGTTTATGGCTACATGCATGGTTTAATTTTGTTTTCTTTAAGAAAGAATTAACAAAATTTGAATTAAAATTGTTTTTTAAATTCGGCCAATGAGAAATTTAAGATTATGAATCTTGATGTTATTTTGATGTTTAAATGTTAAATGTCAAAATACATGTGAAAATATTATGTGATAATATAATGTTTGTGTTTGCAAGTTTTGAACTTTTCAGGTACAAACAGGAAGGGGATGGTCATGGTGCCCGGATTTGAATTTTGAATTTTAAAATTAATGTGTAATCGCGCCTTTTAATTTACAAGTGTATTTGTAATTTAAATTTTGTATTTTTGTCCCTCCAAAATGTTATGGAGTTTCTTTAATTATTTGTAATTAGAGAAATAGGCTAGTGGCGTATAGACGACAAGCGTCCGTTGCTTAAAGAAGCAAAAAGGACAAAAGCGCGAGCACCATGGCTATCTCAATATAAATTGTTTATATGCATGTATGATTAGAACGTCTAGTATGCATGAATTGGGCAAACCGCGTTTTTGTATGGTTATTATGTTTGTCCAATAGCGACTAGTGTATACCGATAGATGTTTGACATAGGTAAGGACTAGCATGATAACTTACAATATGCGTTTGATGGGACCTAATTAACCCTAAAATAAAAGGAACCCTTAAAAGGAATAAATAATTAAGCATATGATTACCTCCCACCACCAATGCTACTCAAAACTCTTCTACATAGTGGTGCTCCACAACTCAGTTGGGACCCACTATTTCGTTGAGCTAGAGTAGTGTTTGAAGTGTAAGACACTTAGAGTGCTGGTTTAATGCTTAACTAAGACATAAGTTGCAGGCACAACCGGACTTATGTGCTTAGGGTAATGGTGCTAGGTTGGTTGCGTGAGATGCACCACTAAGTGACAAAGAGTTGTCAACCTAATGTTAAGAGAGGGTATGAGATACTGTTGATAAAGATCAACCCATTATTTAAATTAATCTTGCGGTCTCAGACGGAGATTAAAATAAATAATCGCACTCTTAATCCCACTAAGGTAAAATCTAAAGTAGATTAACCCTAAGTCAAAAGGAAGGGTCGTTGACTTAGATAAAATAGTGGGAGTGGCAAATTATTTCAAGTCTTTAATAATTTGCTTTTAACTACATAACCGTATATTAACTAAAACTATCTTTACATCCTTTTCAGCTTATAGTATGACTAATCCATTGTCACTGCGTTCAATACTCGATACGAATAAACTGACCGGTTCAAATTTTATGGACTGGTATCGGAACCTAAGAATAGTTCTAAGGGCCAAAAAGATTGCCTACGTTTTAGATGCTGTAATACCCGTAGCTCCACGGGAAGGGGAAGAAGGGTTTGCGGAATTTGATTTCGTAACCCACCAACAGCACTTGGATGACAATGTGATGGCAGTATGCATCATGTTGGCATCCATGTCGCCTGAACTGCAAAAGCAGCATGAGCATATGGATGCTCCCTCTATTATCGTACATCTCAAGGAGTTGTATGATATTAAAGGCAGGCATGAGAGGTATGAGGCCTCAAGAGAACTGTTCTCTTGTAGGATGACTGAGAGCATGTCTGTTGGCAGCCATGTTCTCAAGATGATCGGGCTGATTGAGAAGCTAGGAAACCTAGGCTTCATCATGGATGCCGAGCTAAGTAATGACTTAGTCCTCACCTCACTTCCACCTTCCTTCAGTCAATTCATCATGAATTACAATATGCATGGGATGTAAGTGAGCTTGCCTGAGTTGTTAAGCATGTTAACAATAGCTGAAGTGTCTATCAAGAAGGATAGGACACAGGCTCTTTTGATTGGTGGGCCTAGCAAGGCCAAGGGAAAGGGTAAGGAGCCTGCAAAAGGTGACCCCCTTAAGCCCAAAGGAAAATCCAAGAAGAAGAAGGGCAAGAAGAAGGGTAAGAAGGCACCTAAGGACAAGGGTGATGCTAAGTGCTTCCATTGTGGCAAGAAAGACCACTGGAAGAGGAATTGTCCAGACTACCTGAACAATGTGAAGGACAAGAAGCATGGTGATGCTTCTGCCTCAGGTATTTTCATGATTGAGATAAATTATTCTTATGCTAATCCATCCTCATGGGTATTGGATACCGGATGCGGTTCTCATATCTGCAATATGTTGCAGGTACTTAGGAGCCCAAGGAGATTGGATAGAAACGAGGTGGATCTCCGCGTTGGTAATGGAGCAAGAGTTGCTGCTCATTCAGTTGGAGATGCTGACCTTATTTTGCCTACGGGCCTTTTATTGCATTTGAATAATTGTCTTTATGTTCCGCATATTTCTAGAAACATTATTTCAATTTCTTGTTTAGAACAAGATGGTTATACTTTCAGTATTAGGGATGGTACTTTTTCTATCATTTTGAATGATATGGTTTACGGTACTGCTTCTTTAATAAATGGATTGTATGTGTTGGAAATGGGAAATAAAGTGCTCAATATAGATGTGAAACGACCTAGGACGGATAATCAATCTTATCTTTGGCACTGTAGACTAGGGCACATAAATGAAAAGAGATTGTCTAGGATGCATAGAGATGGATACCTGGACTCCATGGATTTGGAATCCTATGGACAGTGTGAATCATGTCTACCTGGGAAAATGATTCAACAAAAGCCCAAAGGGCTTGAGAGTCATAGGGCTAGTGAGTTATTAGAACTCATTCATACTGATGTATGTGGCCCAATGTCTATTGAGGCTAGAGGTGGATATTCTTATTTCATTACCTTTACTGATGACAAATCAAGATTTGGGTATATATACCTAATGAGATATAAATCTGAAGCGTTTGAAAAGTTCAAAGAGTTTAGGAATGAAGTGGAGAAACAACGTGGCAAGATGATTAAGACATTACGATCAGATCGTGGTGGTGAATATTTGAGCCACGAGTTTCAGGGTTATCTGAGAGAAAATGGAATTCTCTCACAATTTACCGCTCCTTACACACCACACCAAAACGGTGTCTCCGAAAGGAGAAACAGGACCTTGTTAGACATGGTTAGGTCTATGATGAGTGAGACTCAACTTTCAAAATCGTTTTGGGGATATGCCTTAGACAAAGCGGCATACCTTCTAAATAGGGTACCGTCTAAATCTGTTCAGACCACACCATATGAGATATGGAGTGGTAAGAGACCCAACCTGAGTTACCTCAAGGTATGGGGATCGCCAGCTTATGTCAAAGCGTTGACATCAGACAAGCTTAGTGCTAAGAGTACTAAATGTCTATTTGTGGGGTATCCTAAAGGTACTAAGGGATACTACTTCTACTCCATGGAAGAACACAAAGTGTTTGTGTCAAAGAATGCTGAGTTCCTTGAGAAGGATTTGATCTCTCAAGGAGGCAGTGGGAGTAAGATTGATCTTAAAGAAGTGCAAGATCCACAAGAACAGATTGAGGAACCCGAGTCTGCTCCACAGGCGACGTTCTCCAATGGAGAAGTAAACACACAACTCCGTAGATATACGAGGGTCATCCATCCACCTGAAAGGTACGGGTTTGTGATTGAGAATCAGCAAACTGTTGAGGATGATGAACCAAGTAACTACGAGGAGGCGGTCAAAGATGTTGACTCCTCAAGATGGCTTGAAGCCATGGAATCTGAAATGGATTCGATGTATCAGAACAAGGTATGGACCTTGGTTCCTAAACCGCAAGGAATAGTTCCTATCGGTAATAAATGGGTCTTTAAAAGAAAGACTGATGCAGATGGCAACGTTCAGACCTACAAAGCTAGGTTGGTGGCGAAAGGGTATCGTCAAAGACAAGGAGTTGACTATAATGAAACTTTCTCACCAGTTGCCATGATCAAATCTATTAGGATCATGCTTGCAATAGCAGCATACCACGACTATGAAATTTGGCAAATGGATGTCAAGACCGCCTTCTTGAATGGGTTCTTAAAGGAGGAAGTGTACATGACACAACCTGAAGGCTTTGAAAACAAAGATCAGGAGCATATGGTATGCAAACTACAAAGGTCAATATATGGGCTAAAGCAAGCATCAAGGAGTTGGAATATACGTTTTGATGAAGTCGTTAAGAGTAACGGTTTTATCAAGAACGAGGATGAACCTTGTGTTTACAGAAAGGTTAGTGGGAGTAATGTCGTCTTCCTAGTGCTTTATGTAGATGACATATTGCTAATAGGAAATGACATCCCCACATTAAAAATAACGAAAGAGTGGCTTTCAGAAAACTTTACCATGAAGGATTTGGGAGAGGCAACCTTTATACTTGGTATAAAGATCTATAGAGATAGATCCAAGAGGCTGCTGGGTTTATCTCAATCCACGTACGTTGACAAGATGTTAAAGAGGTTTAGCATGGAAGGGTCAAAAAGGGGTTTTCTTCCTGTCAGTCATGGGGTACACCTATCAAGGGCTATGTGTCCTAAGTCACAGCCTGAGAAGGATCGCATGAGTGGAATTCCATACGCTTCGGCTATTGGATCCATCATGTATGCCATGATATGTACGAGACCAGATGTCTCATATGCTTTAAGCATTACGAGCAGATACCAGTCAGACCCTGGAGAGGGTCACTGGACGGCAGTCAAAACCATTCTTAAATACTTAAGAAGAACTAAGGATGCGTTTCTGGTCTATGGTGGGGTTAATGAGTTAACAGTGAAAGGGTTCACTGATGCCAGCTTTCAGAGTGACAAAGATGACTGCAAGTCACAGTCAGGATTCGTATTCACCTTAAATGGTGGGGCAGTGTCTTGGAAAAGTTCCAAGCAGGAGACAACAGCAGATTCAACGACAGAGGCTGAATACATAGCTGCTTCAGAAGCAGCTAAGGAGGCAGTGTGGATCAAGAAGTTCGTAAATGAACTAAGGGTGGTTCCAAGCGTGGATGAGCCCATACAGTTGCTTTGCGACAACACAGGAGCCATTGCGCAGTCAAAGGAACCTAGGTCTCATCAAAGATCTAAACACGTGCTCCGCAGATATCATTTGATTAGAGAAATCATTGATAGGAATGATGTAAAAATGGATTATGTTCCCACAGACGATAACCTGGCCGATTCTCTGACAAAGGCTGTTTCTCAGAGAAAACATGATAGTCATTATGAGGCTTTGGGCATACGACTTAGGTCTGATTGGCTCTAGGCCAAGTGGGAGCTTGTTAGCATATGTGTGTCCTAGAGACAATCTTTTGATTAAATAAAGGACACTAGATGTAGAACTTTGTTTGTCGCAAATAAATGAAAGCACTATTTATTCAGTTTCATATTGTGTCTCGATATTACTGTTAATATTATATGAACGAACTGGATAAACCCCTTGGAATAGAACGGATATCTCTTGAGTATCTGTGATGAGATCACGATCATGAGGATTCAAGGATATTGCATGTCTATTCCTAATTATATGTTCCTAGTCTAGAGACACTGAGTTTAGGGATCAGTGATCTCGAGTAAAGACTAGTACGACTTATCTACTTGTATATGGATACAAGGTAAAGACCTCATGAGCTGCAGATATGGAGATATCTTAGCTAAAGTCGTGGGTGGACCTATAAGAGTATAGCTCGCACTGAACAGACCCAAAAGAGACTCTATGAGGAAATCTCACAGATAGTGTCATTAGAGTAATCTCTTTATGTTTGGGTATGTCTTTCCTTAGACCAGAAGTTATTACCTAGACTGTGTTCTTGAAGGCATGTTTTGATTGTATGCCTCGTCTGCCTGAAACATGGAGACTCATAGGTATACTGTTGGGCGTGTCCTTAAAGGGCACAGGGCTAGGGTAATAAGTTGAAGGAATTCGTCAAATCTCTGTGAGAGGTTAGGTTATCTGTAAACCGGAGAAATCGGGATGACATTTACAGGGACTCGGGAATCTATGCATAGTAAAAGAGATCATGAGATGATCTGCCTTTAGAGTCAGTAAATTGAAGATTCCCTATTCCGAATAAAGCTTACCCTAAACCGCAGGGGTTGATACATTTCCTTACCCTAGGTTAATGGGAAGATAACCGAGACGAAGGGAAATACATACGGTAACCAAATATGTGCAATAGGTTGATCAAGTCATTAATCTGACTAGTTCTGGGGCAACAAAGCATTGCTAGTGCTCTGTGTTGTCATTAATTGGGTTGTGGGCTTGTTGGGCCCAAGCCCAGTTATGTCAGAAGCTAAGTTGGACCTAATGGGTCACACACTAACACCTTGTAGTCATGATGGACTAGCTTTATGGTATTGGGCCTAATAATGGTTGTTAGCCCAAGAAGCTGTTTGGAAGCCCACCTAAATGGGTGGGTGGTGCATGGAGTTTAGTAATGGGCTTGGATAGTCCAAGCCATTACTAATTAATTTAATTAGTTAAATTAATAATCAAATATTTGAATTTCGAATTTTGAATTTGAAATTTGAATTTTGAAATTTGAATTTAGAATTTGAATTTCGAAATTCGGATTTTGAATTTGAAATTTGAAATTTGAATTTGGATTTTAATTTTGAAATTCGAATTTTGAATTTGAAATTTGAAATTTTGAATTTTGAATTTTGAATTTGAATGTTTGAACGTTTGAATTCAAGTGTTTGAATTCGAATTTGAATTGGTTTTGAAAAGTTGTTTCATAACAAAAGGATAAGACGGGATTTTATTGGAGCATATTCCTTGGATCAAGAAGCATCTTTGGAGCACTTCCTTGGCTGTTTGGTGCGCAAGTTTAAGTGATAAGGATGACATCTTATCACTTAAAACAAAGCTCCATTCAGATTTGGTGGTTGAGGGAATCAGTGGGTGAGTTGATTCAAATTTTGAATGCAACTACTCAATATATTTGGACCCTTTCTAGGGCTGAATTATGCGCATGAAAAGTATATACTATATGATAGTTTATGAATTTAAGTTTAAATTATTTTGAACTTAATTTCATGTGGATAAGATTGGAGATTGTTGGCAAAATTGGTTTTGCAACAGCTCCACCTTATCCTCCCTAATCCATGCGCAAATTTCAAATTGTTTTGAAATTTTGTTTTCATTTTGAATGATTTAAATCCCTCCTCCTCTCCAAGTGTGCGCATAACACTTGTTCCACACCTTAGGGTTTTGAAAAAACCTAGCCAACTCTCCTCCATCTATGCACCATTCTGTAGGGTAGCTCACTACACCTTTCCAAACAGAATACCTAGCCTCCACCTTCACCACTTGTGCGCATAGCAAGCCTCACTGCGGTGTTCATCTGGTGGCTTTCAAGAAAGGGTTCTTGCATCATTGACGAACGGTGGTGTGGATCACCATTAGAGGGTTTGAACCCTTCAAGCCTGACATCTGATCTCCCTGACTGATCAGGCCAAAAACAAGGTAACATCATGCTGTCTTAAAGCATGAACCTATGTGTGCATGTATGTTCCGCAGTAAAATTTTTGTTTTACACCTTACATGCATCGGCCTTCAAAGGCTAGTTTACTTTCAGGCTGATGATGCAAAATCGAGAATAAAAGGTCTATGATTCATACAAATTTGGTGGAAATTAGTTCCTCCAACATTATTTTCTTTCTCAGCAAATTTGGTGCCGCTAGCACACATATTACCCATGACATATCAAGCAAGTGAGATAGTGAAAGTTTTGTACCATTGGACTCGTTACCCATAAAGCCCATTTGAGATTCTCTATTTCCTGCCCAACCATTCATAAGGATTCTCCTCTCCACTTTTGTTAAAGTTTACGGCTTCTTAGATAGAGACCAGATATTTTAGGTCTAATTAGGTCACATATAGTCTTTAACCCACAAATCCAATCTCTCTTTAACGTAAAGGCAGATAGGCTACTAGTTTGGGCTTCGAACGAGATGAAAGTAATTTGGGCCTGATAGCCCATTATGTCAAAAATTAGGCCCCATTTCTCAAATCTGTCATTTTGACCCATCTTTTCTTCATTTGTCCTTAGCACCATATACAGCTTTTGTTGTTCATAGCTGCATTCCACCTCTTTCTCAAAAAATTCCAAGTTCGTTGGCTCTAGTAAAGGTGGTGGATCGATTACCACCACCTATGGGTGTGTTGTCTCTCCCACTGATGCAATTTGAACCTCCCTCATATTCCTTTGACTTTCACTTATTATTGTACATGGCCATTATTTCGCCTTGATTTGAACCTCCCTCCCTCGGTTATCTTCCCATTAACCTAGGGTAAGGAAATGTATCAACCCCTGCGGTTTAGGGTAAGCTTTATTCGGAATAGGGAATCTTCAATTTACTGACTCTAAAGGCAGATCATCTCATGATCTCTTTTACTATGCATAGATTCCCGAGTCCCTGTAAATGTCATCCCGATTTCTCCGGTTTACAGATAACCTAATCTCTCACAGAGATTTGACGAATTCCTTCAGCTTATTACCCTAGCCCTGTGCCCTTTAAGGACACGCCCAACAGTATACCTATTAGTCTCCATGTTTCAGGCAGACGAGGCATACAATCAAAACATGCCTTCAAGAACACAGTCTAGGTAATAACTTCTGGTCTAAGGAAAGACATACCCAAACATAAAGAGATTACTCTAATGAAACTATCTGTGAGATTTCCTCATAGAGTCTCTTTTGGGTCTGTTCAGTGCGAGCTATACTCTTATAGGTCCACCCACGACTTTAGCTAAGACATCTCCATATCTGCAGCTCATGAGGTCTTTACCTTGTATCCATATACAAGTAGATAAGTCGTACTAGTCTTTACTCGAGATCACTGATCCCCAAACTCAGTGTCTCTAGACTAGGAACATATAATTAGGAATAGACATGCAATATCCTTGAATCCTCATGATCGTGATCTCATCACAGATACTCAAGAGATACCTGTTCTATTCCAAGGGGTTTATCCAGTTCGTTCATATAATATTAACAGTAATATCGAGACACAATATGAAACTGAATAAATAGTGCTTTCATTTATTTGCGACAAACAAAGTTCTACATCTAGTGTCCTTTATTTAATCAAAAGATTGTCTCTAGGACACCCATATGCTAACAACCACATGCTTTCCAAAAATAATAAAAGTAAAACCTAGAGAAATCTAGATAATAAAAGTAAAACCTTCTAAAGGATTCTAAATAATTAAAAATAAATAAATAAGAAAAACTAATTTCTAATATTTACAACAAATAAATAAACCATAATATTTACAATAAGAAATAAATCCTAATATTTACAATACTCCCCCTCAAGCTGAGGAATATATATTTATCATTCCTAGCTTGCTAGTAAGTTCTTGAAATCTTTCTGAAGGAAGTCCCTTTGTCAATAGATCAGCTAATTGGCGCCTAGTGGGAATATATGGAGTGGTAATTAGCCCACTATCAAGTTTTTCTTTGATAAAATGACGGTCGACCTCAATATGTTTAGTCCGATCATGTTGAACTGGATTGTGAGCTATACAAATGGCGGACTTATTATCACATAGCAGTTTCATAGGTCCCTCACATTTTATTTTGAGATCATCAAGTACAATTTTGAGCCACAGTAACTCACAAATGCCCTTGGGCCATAGCTCGAAATTCAGCTTCTGCACTTGATCTGGCAACCACATCTTGTTTCTTACTTCTCCATGTCACCAAGTTACCGCAAAGAAACATGCAATAACCAGTAGTAGAACGTCGGTCAGTCACAGATCCAGCATAATCAGCATCAGTGTAGACTTCTAAAGATAGATTGTCATCCCGTCGGAGCAACAATCCTTTACCAGGAGTAGCTTTAAGATACTGAAGAATTCTCTCTACTGCCTGCATGTGTTTCTCTTTTGGATCGTGCATAAACTGACTAACAACACTAACGGCATAAGCCAGGTCTGGTCTAGTATGAGCCAGATAGATCAAATTCCCAACTAACCGTTGATATTGTCCTTTATCAACTGGAGGACTCTCTTCTTCATAGTCTATCTTGTGATTCTGCTCAATAGGAGTATTAGAGGGTTTACACCCAAGTTTTCCTGCTTCTTTAAGAAGATCAAGAACATATTTCCTTTGGCTGATGAAAATCCCTTTCTTTGAATGAGCTACTTCTATCCCTAGGAAATATCTCAGTTTTCCAAGGTCTTTGATTTCAAACTCAGAGGCAAGCCATGTTTGCAGAATCTGTTTCTCCACAGAATCATCACCTGTGATAATAATATCATCAACATATACAAGGAGCACAGTAAGCTTCCCATTATGGGAGTGTTTGAAGAAAAGGGTGTGATCTCCTTGACTCTGTCTGTATCCTAAGGTCATCATAACCTTAGTAAACCTTCCAAACCAGGCACGAGGTGACTGCTTCAATCCATACAAGGCCTTTTTTAATCTACAAACTTTATTTTCTCCCTTTACAGAATCAAAACCAGGTGGGATTTCCATGTAGACTTCTTCTTCTAACTCACCATTGAGGAAAGCATTTTTCACATCAAATTGATTTATATCCCAATTGGAATGGGCAGCAAGGGATAATAAGACTCTCACCGTATTCATCTTTGCAACTGGAGCAAAGGTTTCTTCGTAATCAATGTCATAGGTTTGAGTGTAACCTTTGGCCATTAATCGAGCCTTGTATCATTCAAGAGTTCCATCAGAATTATATTTTAGGGCATAAACTCATCTGCACCCTACTGCTTTCTTTTCGTTGGGTCCATCGATAACCTCCCATGTTTTCTTTTTCTCCAACGCGTTCATATCCTCTTGCAAGGCTTCATGTACTGATTTTGGGATTGCAATAGAATCTAGTGCTGAAACAAAACTTTTGTGCTGCACAGAAAGATTAGCAGAGGAAACAAAGTGGGAGATAGGATATTGAGTACAAGAGGGATAGAAGGGACAAGTTTCTTGTGATAAGATCTTTTTCCTTTTCTAAGAGCAATGGGCAAATCATTAGAATCAACATTAATGGGTAACTCATCAGAGGTATCATGATCAGAAATATGAGATTCAGGACTTACCAGAGGTTCAGACGATTGAGGTTGCTGCTGAGGTAATGTGGGCTATGTCATAATCTTCCGTACCTCTGGTGTACTTGATGTATCAGTCATAGGAGAATCAGTCACAAGAGGATCAAACATAGACACATTAGGGACAGGAACAATAGGAAGAAACACTGACACAGGTGAAGGAGTTGACACTGAAGATTCAAATTCAAAGAAGGAAGGTGATGAGTCTTCTTCTTGTGAATTATTCTCCCCCTGAAGATGAGGACCTTGGAAAAAGGACTCAGATTCCTGAAATGTAACATCCGTAGAAACAAACAATTTCTGACTACAAGGGTGATAACACTTGTAGCCTTTCTTATTAGGAGCATATCCAAGGAAGACACATTTAAGATCCCTAGGATCTAACTTACTGCGATGTTGTTTATGAATATGAACAAAGACAACACATCCAAACACTCGAGGAGGAAGGCTTTGTAAAGTGGGAATAGAAGGAAAAAAGGAAGTCATGGAGTGAATAGGACTTACATTATAATGACCCCAAATGGTAAATCTCAATTAGAGGTTTAATTTAAGGATTTAAATGACATAATTAGATTCAGTGAGAAGTATTTTGACTGTAATCATGACTATGTTATGAATGGCATCTCCCTTAAATAAGCAAAATAATTTTAGGTACATGTGTATTGAAAAAAATTGTATAGGCACTTAGCAACTTCGTGAAGGAGTATTTCTACCGGGTATTTTGTACTGCTGTTAAGCAACCGCAACCCCAAAGAATTGAGGAAATAAGAATGTCCAATATATGCCAAGCAAGTCAATATAGGCCCAAGAAAATGATAAGTTTGGAAGTTTTAAGTTTCATAAATAAACAAAGTACAGTTAGTGGTTCACAGTGCATTTCGTCAAAACGGTGCAGAAACCACACTATGAATTATGAATATTGTTCCTTAGGAAATAAAAATTAATGTAAATGACTTTAGAAAAATAAAAATAGGTTTGTAGCTTTGAGTTAGTTCTGGGTCAGTTTAAGTGAAAATACGCGAAAGGAAAATATCTGTTAAAAGTCACATGTGTTATAAAGCTTTGTCATTAAGTGAAGTACTATTCACACAACCAAAAATCCCTTTCTCTCTCTTGCAAAACCGTGGAGCTCATCTTGGAAGGGGGGGGTTAGGGTTTGAATTTCTCCTTCATTATTCAACCAAAATACAAAGTTTATAACATGAAATTGATTGGAAACTATCCAACAAATCCATTCCACCGATACCATTAAATTCGTGCACTATTCATCAAGAGGGAAAAATGAAGTTTTTGATGGAGATTCTCTTGGTGAAGGTTTTTTTATTTGAGGTAACAAACATTTCCATGATGTTGTTTTGATTATTTAAATTATAGAATTGTGTATATGCCTTGGGTGGGAAAGCATGATGTGTTCAAATATGTATTGATGAGGAATAGTTGATATTTTGGATGTATGAAATGAAAAGAAGCTTTGTAAGTAAAAAAAAATTAGAGAAAAATCATGTCTTTCTCTCTATGTTCGGCCTTTGATAGGGTAATAGGAATTATTGTGCAAATTTTAGTTGATGATTTAAGAGGGGTTTTATGTGTTCAAGTAAGAGGAATTTAGATGAATTAGTAAGAATGTTAAATTGGAAAGAAAATCCTTGGAAACATACTCTTGATGTTTCGGCCTTGATGTGTTGATTGGTGTCTAAACTTAAAATAGGAACCTAGGGGATGCACCTTTTTTGCAAGTTGTAAGGAAGTAAAGAAAAAGAATCATTAAAAATAAAAGAACCCTTTTGCCTAATCCTTGTAGAGTTCGACCTATAGGGTGCTTAAGGATATATTTTGTTACATTTTATTTTAAATAAAATGTGTTGTAATTCATTGTATAAAATTGATGAGTTAAGAAGTGAAATGATTTGAGAAATGGTTGAAAAATACCTTGATTCCCTAAAGGGTATGTCCACGGCTTTTGAAGTAAAATGGCATGATTTATGTTTGAAATTCTAAGAGAATGTTTGATTAAATTAAAGAACATCAGACTTGTGTATTGGCATAGGATTGACAAAAATATAAAGAAATGAAGATAAGCGATAAAATGTATGCCTTATGGAAAATCTAGGCATGATAGCATTTTATTGATTTGTATTTGTGCCTTATGGAATATCTCTTGAAGAAATATAAGTAACTTGTGCCACAAGTAAGCAGATTGATAAAGCTTCAACAGGTAAGCTCTATGTTTAAGGAGTCTTTTCCTACTTGATGCTCCACCATAGTTAGTGGACTATGGTTGGACTATATGACTATGTAGACACTCTGAAGGTGCATTCATATAGAGATATTTGATGATAATATATGATATGAGATGATAAGACTGGTTCTGATATGATTTCTGTATTGACTTTTGGTACACGGATGTCTTCTTGGGTTTTGCCTGAGATGACAGTGTACACCTCTGGTTACTCTATTTCCATTTAGGGCCATCCCTTGGAAATGACGGCGTCTCTGTTATGATATGATTATATGTTCTGCTCAGTTATGATATCTGCTATATGTTGTATATGTATACTCTGTATCTGACTTTCATGCAGGAGTGAGCCAGGGGTTTGGAGAATTCCCTATAAACCTGGAGTTTACTGGGATTTGTACTCACCCCTCTTTGGGGCGATATTTTTAGGTGTACATTCCGGTGAGCTTTCCTTAGGCAGGGACGCGACACGTAGAGACTTTTGTCGTTCTGGATTTTTGGGTAGCAGTAGGCTACTATTTTTTTGGAGTGTATCTATATAGTTACATTTCTGCCATTTTGAGGATCTGGATGATCGATCCTTTATTTTGTATATGGCATGTATATGTCACATGTTCTTCAGTTTGAATGTACATCTTTGTATTCAGGCATGTGGATATGATTATGTAGAACTTGGTTATAATTATGTCTTGGATTGCATGACTGGTACTTCTGGATATGCATACTGTATAAACTGTCTATCAGGAACTCTAAATTGGGAAATCCTCGGTTGTCCGAACAGAGGTTACTCTGCCCGATTTTCGTTAACGCCTTATGAACATTAAAAGAGAAAAAGAAAAAGCTAGCTTGTATTTTCGTAAGTTAAGTTTTCCGTTGTTTCTGTTTTTATCATATGTATGTTAATTGAACCGGCTCGAGACGGGGATGTTACATACATTATCGAGAAACCGAGTGGGTAGACGATTGATCAAGAATGCTGCAGTAAGGCATTCCCCAATAGTTTTTAGGTACATGTGTTTGAAACAGTAAGGCACGAGCAACTTCAAGGAGGTGACAATTCTTTCTTTCAGAACCCCATTTTGTTGAGGGGTGTCTACACAAGTAAGTTCATGAATCATACCGTGATTTTGTATAAATTGGGAAAAGAGTGATTAACATATTCAGTACCATTATCTGTCCTTAGTCTTCTGATTTTTTTACCAAAAAATCCAATCCTTTTATAAAATTGAAAGAACAGTTGTGAACCTCGGATTTTTCACGCATTAAGTGAACCCAAGTTACGAGTGCAATCATCAATAAAAGAAACAAATCATTTATTACCAGAAGAACAGAGACCTTAGAAGGACCAAGAATGAATAAGATCAAAAGGTTCAAACTTTTAATATTACTAGAAGGAAAAGACACAGGATGATGTTTAGCAAACTCACAAACATCACAATGAAAAGACTCAATAGATTTAGACAAAAACAATGACGGAAATAAAGACTTAAGTAAACTAAACGGAGGATGTCACAAGCGCTTATGATGAAGCCAAATCAGAGAATCAGCAGTTGACTGGCCATGTGACAGCAAGATGTGATCGGTTACTTTATTTGTGGGAGATTGAACCAAATAGTATAGCCCATCTTGTCTTTAGCACTACCAATCATCTTTCCCGTGGCAAGATTGAAAAACACAATGTGTAGGGAAGAAAGTTACAGTACAATTCAAATCTTTTGTGATTTTATGAATAGAAAGAAGATTCGTGGAGAGTTTAGGACAAGAAAACATCTTAAGATGTAAGGACTGCTAGTAACACCTCGTTCTAGAACCGGTTTGTTAACATTGACTTATGATATTAAGCGCAGTTACAATCACATTGATTCAATTAAAATCCGGTTAAATTTTTCTTTTAAAATCAAGCCGAATTTAAATTACCATTTGCGTGACCATAACTATAGTACATTGCGGAATAAAATAACATAAGCTTAATACCATACACTCATTTCAATTATTAAATTTGTCCAATATATTATAGGATTTTTCATTAGTTACGCATATTTTTAAACCGCGCTATAAATCGGTTGCTTATTAGCTCAAGTTATGCATTTTCTAAGAAAACAGGTGCTGAATCTTTTCTAAGACAGTTTGCTTTCCATGGAGATGAAAGCATAGATCCTTAATATGACCTGTTCTTTTACAATAAGAACACCAACTATCATCTCTCTTAGGTCTAGAAGATGCACCATCAGAAAAATTTATAAAAGAACTCCTTTGTGAAGAGGCCATACTGCACAAAAATAGTTAAAAACAAGCTCCAAGAAGCCAAAAAATTCAGAAAAAATACCAAACGACGTCTGATCAAAGAAAAGAGCACAGATCCAGAACGAGCTTGGAGAGTCGATCAGAACTGCAGTGGCCCGACCTCTAGAACCACCGTCACGCGCCGGAGAAGCTGGCGGCGCGTGGGCTTCACGCGCAGGGAGAAGGGCGGCGCGTGGAGGCGCGTCTGACTTCCGATGACCTTGGGCTTTTCAGGGCGGCGGCGTCCATCGAGCGCGGTGGTGTCTGTGGCTGGTCGGAGCAAAAAATCCACCGGAAAAAGGACGAAAAATGATGAACAGGTGCTGTGCTACGTTCACGGTGGTTTCGGTGCCAAGAAAAAGCTTTGCAGAAACGAGATCCAGAGGTCTTCTCGGTCCAGAGGTCCCTGAAAAAATTTTTTGGTGGCGGCTGATGGCAGGGAGAGATGAAAAAGAATAAAGTGTTTCGTAGGCGCGGAAGCAGAGCCCTCAGGATCGAGAGCTCTGATACCAACTTGAAAAGGGTATTTGAAATATTATTGAATTGTGTATAAAACTGTACAAGAGTACTCTATTTATAGAGTACATAAATGTCTAATGGGACAAGCCCAAAAATAATAAAAGTAAAACCTAGAGAAATCTAGATCCTTCTAGAGAATTCTAAATAATTAAAAATAAATAAATAAGAAAAAATAATTTCTAATATTTACAACAAATAAATAAACCCTAATATTTACAATACATTTCAATCTAAAATTTAAGATATTATATTTATTGATATTTTTATTATATAATCCTTACTTAGTTGATTTATAACAAATATAAGATTTTACTACTTTCCCTTCTTATCAATCATCTTTTCCATTATGATATTGCAATTAAATTAAAATAAAAAAACCTTCCCCTCATGGTCAAGAATAAATTCTCTCATATTATAATGATCCTATTTGGTAAATCTTAATTAGAGATTTAATTTAAGGATTTAAAAGTCATAATTAGATTCAGAGCGGGATTTCAAGTATTTTGATTGTAATCATGACTAGGTCGTGAACAGTGGATGTTCTGCATTGTTGTGTAGCAACAGGAAGAGCTCAGAATGAGCAAAATGAGTTTAGAGACCTAATTTGGAAATTATGATGCCAAATATGAGTTCTGAACGAAAAAATGTATAGTCTGACAGTCTCCGTGAAAATCTCATAATTAGTGTTTTCTGTCAGGTATTTTATACCGCTGTTTAAGCAACCGGTAAAGGCCATAACTAAATAATTGATGGAATATGAATAAGAAAGTCCGATATATGCCAAACAAGTCATAATAGATTCAAGAATGATAAGTTTATAAGTTTTAAGTTTCGTATGCAAATAGTTGATGTAACTCCCCGTCTGCAGGCAATTAATTAACATTCATATGATAGTAAGCGCAGCATGCTCAACTTAATTAATGCAGAAGCTAACTGAATAAATTTTCTCTTTTTTTCCTTATGTATTGCAAAGTTTTTCACTTCCATGGCTAAAATAAAACGGACAGCATTTACTCTGTATTTTTTGTTTTTTAAATAAGGGTAAAATTATTCTTCTTACATAGGATAAGTTTTCCCTCCAACGCATCCTTGCATAATTGTGTCACTTTTGTTTAGGTAATAGAGCTCACAAATTTGTCTCTAATATATGAAATAACTTATCTCATTTATCATGATATTAATAAAATAAAGTTTTTTTAATTAAAATTGAAAAAATATGTTAATTAAGATAGGCATTTTGTTTGTGCCTATCCAGTTGTTAATAGAAATTTCTTCATCATCTTCATCGGTAGTCTTCGATCTCTTCATGTTTGGACTTTGGGCCCCGTAAGAGCATGTTAACCGTAGGTCTATTGGAGTAAATCTCTGGTATACATATATAAATATGTTTGGGCCGGGTACGGGTAGGTTTATCAACTTTACTTTTTTTTTTTCTTTGAATAAATTCAAATGTATTATCCGGCCCGTAACCGAAAACTGATCCTCATCGAGCACCGACGGACCTTTTTAGGATGGTTCTCCCAAATCCTTTTTTTTCATTCCCAGAGCTCGAACTCGAGACCTCTGGTTAAGGGGCCCGAGCTCCTTACTATGGCTACATACCGAATAATTCTATAAAAGGGAAATATTTATTATACTCCAGGACCATTCAATGATTTGGTGCTCCCTCTCACAACACTCATTTTTTATTTTCCTTTTTTACTCCTATTATTTTTCTTCTTTTCCAATTTTACCCTCTCATTTACACTAAGGGACCACCTAAAGAATGGTAGTCCCGGACCATAATAAATTATCTCCTATAAAAGATGTTTAGAAAAGAAAAGAAAAAACTATAATATACCGAATGATTCTATACATTCAGGAGTCATTTACCCTTCACTTCTTCGCTTGATAAATCATTTAAACATTTTTTCTTCACTTGTAATTCTAATATAGCATCCCTTTCTTTTCACTAAATCAATTATTTTTCTACCCTATCAATCAATATTAAGAAATTATATTCCCTTTTTTTATTCTTATATTTTTCTCTTCACCCCTCTTTTTTTGTCGCAAAGTGAAAATTCAATAACCGTTGTGTAAATTATAATGAGTGAAGTATCGTTTATGGGATCTATTTATCTTATGCAACATAAGATAATTATTTCTCATTGTTATATAACTTTATGTGAAAAGAGAACTCGTCTTAATGAAACTTTTTTTTTTCTTTTTTTTTTATGTGTTATGCCTTTGTTAAATTATAATAAAGCATTTATCAATATCAGATCATGAAGTGGATGAAATTTTACAAAGTGAATGAAGGGATTGAAGATATTGAACATGAATCTGCAAAGAAACACTAGAAGAAAAATCACAGGCTCCACATTGCTATATAATATGCCATTCATATCAAAACCTGACTATTGTGCAAACACTCTGATTACAGAGGAATAAAAAATATAGTTTTGGGGTTTCTATAATAAACCCTCAATATTGTGTGCATAGGATTTCATATAAATTGCAAAGGATTTGAAAAATTTCTCAATGATTATGATAATTTAAAAACTACATACAAAGGCAACAGAACAGAGGGAAAAAAAATCACTTTCAAATCTCAAGTGTCTATTTTTTTATTACATTTGATTTGGCAATCAACAATTGAAATTATTCCATATAAAATTATGTGATATGAGAGAATCTATAAGATAAACGACACATGATAATATATTACAATTGTCATAAAGCTTATGCAATCCACAAAGGGTCCATATGATGTGAGAGTTGACATATTACACAAACACAACTTTATTCATGTTTCTTATGTGGAGTCGCTACTGCCATGAGAGGAAATTTTTTATGAATGGTGAGGCCATTAGTTTCAGACATGTCCAAGTCCTGACCTGCAGGCAATGACCAATCAAATTGGTGGACAAGGTTTGCTAGGACCATCTCAATTACACTAATGGCAAACAATGTTCCAGGGCAACCCCTCCTTCCAGCTCCAAAAGGTATTAACTCAAAATCATGTCCTTTAAAATCTATTGAACTGTTGAGGAACCTTTCTGGTTTAAACTCTTGAGGTTGGTCCCAACATGAAGGGTCTCTTGCAATGGCCCAAGCATTCACTATTACTTGTGTCCCAGCTGCAATGTCATACCCCTTCACTTTGATATCTTGCATGCATTCCCGAGGTACTAATAAGGGAACTGGGGTATGGAACCGAAGTGTTTCTTTAATCACAGCCTTCAAGTACTTCATTTGACCCAAATCCTCCTCACTTATGTGACTTCTTTTGCCAACCACACTTCTCACCTCGTCTTGCAATTTATGCATCAAATTTGGGTGCTTTAACAGTTCTGTCATTGCCCACTCTAGGGGTGTGGAGGTTGTGTCAGTTCCTGCAGCAAACATGTCCTGCAAAATCAAGAATTACTTACATCTTCAACAATGAGATAACAAATAAGAATCTAACAAATCTCGCTATATATCTGTTAGAGGAAAATTACTGTAGTTAATATTACTCTTTCTTTTCTTCACATTTTTCCGAACCTATCTTTATTTCTACATATCCGGATAACTTATCATCATAGAAAACACATCAATAAGGCTTATTATCACTGCACTGTTCCGAAGTTTAAGTATAACAATCCAACGACAAGAGCCATTACAAATTGGCTAAGCCAAAAGATACTCTAGATTTTTTATAATTCATTCATCCAAATTTTAAGAAATATGTTATTGTTAGATAGATATAAAATTATTAATGTAACCTCACTCAAAGCCTTAAAGTTTTGGGTTAAAATAGTTTTATACATGGTATGAAAACTGGAGTGACCAAGTGGTCACGGACCATGTTATGCAACCATTTCACCTAACAACATAAGTTTTTTGGTTGAATTGGTTTTTTATATGATATCAGAGCTGGAGTAACCAAGTGTTATCACCAGTTTGATCCTCACCGCCCTCTCATATAGGTCTCTTGCGTAAAGGATATATTAGAGAGATATAAAATCATTAATATAGTCACACCCAAAATCTAAAAGGTTTGGGTTGAAATAGTTCTTCACAAATATACTAATCCACACAATTAAACAAATACAAGTCTACATGCATGGTTTTTCATGAGTCTACCTTGCCTCTGCTTATTGATTTATCACAAGAAGCAGAATCAACCTGAGACATGGTGGAAGTAAAGGAAAACAGAAAATATGCTTTATGCTAGAGTAATATTATTGTTTACATATACAAAAAGGGGAAAACATGGAGAGAGAGAGAGAGAGAGAATAAATAGATGATATTCTTACCAGGATCACAGCCTTTATTGTTGTTCTATCAACTTTGAAGCCAATAGTGTTAGTCTTTTGGATAGAAAGCAAAACATCAACAAAATCATTTTGGTCCTCACTATCTACCTCAGCATGCCCATCACATCTAATGTGTTCCTCAATCACTTCATCTATAAACTCATCCAAATGTTTGGCCACTTTCTCTGCTCTACCCCAGAAACCATTAACTTTTCCCAACCAATCAAGCCATGGTATATATTCCCCTATAAAAATAGTACCCAACAACTCTACAAACTCCAACAAAAGCTGCTGAAACTTCTTCCCTTGTTCTCCTTCACGGTATCTCTTTCCCATAGCCACCCTACATACTATATCATTGGTAAGTGAAGAGCACAAATTAGTTAAGTTCACTAGCAAGGAAGAAGAAAAACACTCCTTAATATTTTCCATCATTCTTGCAGTTTCTTCCTCTCTCACACGATGAAAAGATTGAACCCTTTTGTTACTGAGAAGATTTAACACGGTGAGACTCCTTAATTGCCTCCAATACTCACCATAAGGAGCAGTTGCCACATCTTTGGAATCATATACGAGTATATCATTTATTTTACGCTTTGGCCTACTGGAGAAGACAAGATCATGAGTTTTCAACACCTCACGTGCTGCATCAGCAGAGGAAACAACAAGTACTGGCACCTTTCCAAAATGAAGCAACATTAAGGGGCCATATTTTTGAGCTAAGGATTGGAGTGTGCGGTGTGGGAACAAGCCAAGCTGATGGAGATTACCTAGTATTGGTAATCTTGGAGGTGAAGGGGGTGAGTTTTTTATGGATGTGGAGTTGGAATACCATTTGATGATGAATAGAAGAATAAAGAAGAACGTTATGATAGTCAAGAAAACCATAGGGCCGGAATGAATGGAAACTTTCAAGCAGAAGTATTTGCATGAACTTAGACAACTCTCTTTACTTTTATAGGTTCTTCCTACCTCTCATTGGTGAAATAAATATAAATGCAAGAAAAAAAAAATGATTTCTTGATAAGTATGTAGAATATTCTAGATTATCTTTATTACTTTCTTGCTATCTGTTCCTTTATTTATTAGTCTCTCTTGTTATTGTAAATATGCCTCTTAGTTTTTTGTTACTATTTATTAGCATTGTTCTCTGTATTCACTATAAATTGTACCTACTGGGTCTCTCAAATAACGTATCAGAAGTTTATTAAGAAAACACTCATTCTTTTCATCATGGTATCAAGAGCTGGTTATAATCTAGTCTCTTCCCCGTTCTAATTTCTTTTTATGTCTTCCTTCCATTCCTTTTTCGTATTTTTGCTTCTGCCAAGGTCAGAACCCTCACCTAGACACCTCCAACCACAAAACCAAGGCCACCACTAGATCCAGAACAAAATTCCGAGCCAGCCAACAAAAGACCCGTCGCCAGAAACGCCGCCACCATCCTTCAGCTTCGCCGGCGCGTGTGGTCCACGCGCCGCAATCCCGTCATTTTTTTCCGGCGTGTCATACCTCGTTCTGATCGTCTACCTTCCCTTTTCATGTTTTAAGTGTCAAAATCATATTTGGAGGAACTTTTTTTCTGGGTATTGTTGTTAGGAAGCCATGGACACTGAAAATGTTGAAAATTCATCTGGAATTTCGATCGGAACCTCACCCCTTCCAATTTCTTCATTTTCTGGAGACAACCCAGCAATGCAGATCACCAATCACCGTTTAAACGGTAGGAACTATGTGCAATGGTGTCAATCTGTTAAGTTGTTTATCCAGGCTAAAGGGAAGATGGGGTATCTGGATGGAAAAAAGGTTCAACCAGCGGAACATGAACCTGGCTATGTTGCTTGGGTGACTGAAAATGCTTTGATCATGACATGGCTGACCAATTCTATGGAACCAGATATCATTCAAACTTATTTATTCCTTGATACGGCTCAAGAAATTTGGGAAGTTGTTAAAGAATACTACTCTGACCTGGGCAATGCCTCTCAAGCTTTTGAATTCAACACCAAGGTGAAAGATTTACGCCAAGGGGGGATGACGGTTACTGAGTACTTCCTTGCTCTAAAAACATTGTGGCAAGAGTTGGATCTTTATGATAAAGCGGACCTTCAAGGTTTAGACGCTAATGCAATATTCAAAAATTATATAGAGAAAAGGTGTCTCTATGATTTTCTTGCTGGCCTCAATTCTGATCTGGATGATGTTCGTGGAAGAATTTTGGGGCAAAAACCATTACCTTCCATTGCCACTGCCTTTTCTGATGTACGAAGGGAGGAGCTTCGTCGAAAGGTAATGTTGGGTGATAAGGACTCTAAGTCCTCTGATGGGTCTGCCCTTATAGCAAAGAATACTGTTCGTCCTTCTGGGGATTCAAAACGTTCTGACCGTTGGTGTTCTCATTGCAATAAGGGTGGTCACACCCGTGAAAAATGTTGGGAAATTCATGGCAAACCACCAAACTGGAAACCTGGTAATTAATGGAGTTGAATAGATAGATGAGTTAATACACGGCTTAAGTCACTTAACCTATGTAAGTGACCAAAGTCACTTAATATAATAGCCCAATATAATTAATTAGAAAAATACATGTGATTAGATAATTAAGCATGTATTAGTGAATAAAAATAAGTAAATTCCCTAACAAAATTAATTGGGGTCACTTTTGAGGTAAAAAGTGTACTCAGTGAAAATTAAGGGGTATAAATGGGTGTAGACAAAAGTACCCAAAATATAAAAATGAAAGTAGAAATATTCCTAGAAAAATATTCCAGACTGTTGGGTAAAGTTTGGTAATTTATGGAATTGAATAGATAGATGAACTAATACCCACTTAACCTGTGTTAAGTGGGAAGCCACTTAAAGGAGCCCTTATTTCCCCTCCCCTACCCGTGCAACAGAGAAAGAAGAAGGAAGAGAAGAAGAGAGAAAGAAGAAGAGAAAGGGAGAAGAGAAAAGAAAGAAGAAAACCTAGGGTGATCAAACCTTGATGGTTTTGGGTGATTCCAAAGCCTAAACCACTCCAAATCTTCCCATCTTTCACAATCCTAGCTTGGGTCTTGGTGGGGAGTGTTGTGGTTTGAGATTTTTCCTCCCAAAGTTTGGACCCATTGGAGAAGTTGTGAGATTTAGGAGCTTCTACCTCCATGGAAGCTTGAGGAACCATCACCCCTTGATTGTGCAACCATTAGTGGTAAGATTTCATCCTTTGAACTCTATTTTCATGAGAAATGCATGATTTAGGTTTTGGATGAATAGTGTTTTGGGGTTTATGAAAAGTGGAGTAAATGAGCTATGTTCTAGAAAGATTGAGGCCTAGTGCATGTTGAGAAAAATGCTAGGAATGACATTTAATCGGTGAAAATAAGTTTATATAGTCATATGATTTTGTTTGGAAAATTACAAAATTATGCATTTGACTATGGTTTGGCTTGTTGGTGTAATCAATGGTTTGGTTTGGGTTGATTGTTGATATTGTCCATGTGATGCTTAGGATTGAGGCATTTGGACCAACCGTGAATAACCAACCGTTGGAGCAAGCTATGGAGCTCGGTTAGCTCCTTGAAGTTAATGTTGTGTTGTGAGGAACAAAGGTTAAGTTGGAAGCATTGAGGTAAGCCTTCGGACCTTGGGTGTAATTCCCTTTATTGTTCCACCAAGCCCTGAACGGGTAATGGTGTGTTGTTGTATATAAATGCAATGAAATATTGTAATGCTTTGTTATACGTATTTGCATGCTTTGGTGTGACATAGGATGGTGTTTCCCTATGTTGGTATGTTGCATGACGATGCGTAAATCATACTTGGTAGTTTAGCTGGCCAGTAGGACTATTTGCATCTGAGTATCCTTAGGACAGCTCGAGAGCTCGAGGGATTTCTCCTGGAGATGTTTTGTACACTTGCATGAATACGTATTTGCTGCATTATTATTGTCATTGCTATTACACTGTTATTGAACTATGGGGTGGAGAGATGCTCCAAGGACCCCTGGTTTACTGGATATATTCGTATATCTCACCCCGTGTGGTTGGGGACCCCCTTTCAGGAAAGGATGCTGCAGGAGCCTCTGATGGCAAGTGGCCATATTTGAAGTAATGGACATATGAAGATTTATTGTCATTTGATTAAGCATGTCATTTTGTAGTTCCTATGTATAGGATTGTAAATGAAAGACAATTGTCATATGCATGCTATGTGCTAATTGGTTGGACTTAGCCTATGCTCATGCTTTTGGTATCTCTTTTGTTAATGGGAGCCAAGGAGTGATCATAGTGTTTTGTAGCTAAGTCCTATGATTTGTAATTGAAATTTGTAAACATGATGTAATGTTGTAATTATTGGGTATTTGCATATATGATGAAATGATATGCATGCTTCTCTTATTTATGAGTATCCAGAGAGACTAGAATTCATGCATTTAAAGGATTATATGATGTAAACTAGGTGAAAGAAGGCCTTTAGGTTGGAAAACCAATTAAAAACAAAGATACCCTGTCTTGTTGTCCAGTTTTCGTATCCTATATGATGTCCAGTTTTCGTATCCTATATGATAGATTTGGACCCTTGTGTCTTGATGGAAGTTGTAGATATGTTTCCTAGCTTTCCATAGAGACCAAGATTGTGTAATTTGGATAAGTATAACTAAAGTTATGGTTAAAATACCACAGGAAGGTCAAATTGCCCTGTTTTGGGGTACACAGCCCTGTTGTCTGGCGCTATGGGCGCCAGAATGGCGCTAGGAGCGCCAACGGCCAAAATTAGGCAGTGGCGCTGGCGCTGAGGGCGCCACTGTGGCGCTGTCAGCGCGGGGGATCTGCTGTTTCAGCACCTGTCGCTTAGAAATCTCATAACTTGGGCTACGGTGCTCCGATTTGAGCGCGGTTTGAACCCACGCGTAACTAATGGAAAATCCTATAATATAATGGGAAAATGGAGACCATAATAAATGAAATGAAAGTATGGTATTAAGCTTTAAGTATGTTATTCCGCAATGTATTATGGTTATGGTCACGCAATTGGGTAATTTTAATTCGGCTTGCTTTAAAAAGAAAAATTTAACCGGATTTAATTGCACCAATGTGATTGTAACTGCGCTTAATATCATAAGTCAATGTTAACAAACCGGTTCTAGAACGGGGTGTTACATTTTATGGTATCAGAGCAGTTTTGTAGGGAAACTTGTGGACAATTGTTATATGTGTTTGCTGTTTAATGCTTTGTAGTTGTTTTGGTACTCTTGATGATAATTGCATTTGTGATCACTTAGTGTGAGCCTGATCAACTCATTTCTGGGTGTAACTTGTGTAGTGTCATGACGAGGAACCGGAATAACGCCGAGGCATCGAATGCAAATGCTCAGCCAGATCCTGTTTTGGCTGCTTTGGTTAGGCCCCGAGGTGGTCGTGGGGAAACGGTTGGGCAGCCGGATCCTATGGTTGAAACCCTGGCAGCTGTGCACAGGGAGTTGGAAGTTAGTCGTCGTGCTAACGAGAACTTGCTTAAGACAAATGAGGATACGCGGAATGCTATGACCGCAATGATGAATGAGCTGAGGGCGATGAGGGGTGCTAGACCCGAGAACCGTCAACCCTCTCCTCCTCCTCACACTACCACGCCTACTCCACCTGCTCACAATGAAGAAGACGGAGCGGGTAATAATGAGGGTGAAGCGAGTCACCACTCAGGTAGTCATAGCCAGCACACTGAGGTGCGTCAACAGCATGCAGAACAGGTTGATGAGCACGAAGCCGAAGGAAGAAGATTAATGGCTTTTAGGAAACACAAACCTCCTTCTTTTAAGGGAGAATATGACCCTATGGTGGCAGCAAAATGGCTCCAAGCTATGGAGAAGATTTTCAGGGTTATGAGGTGCCCTGATGCATTGAAATTGGTCTACTCCGTTTATATGTTGGAAGAGGAAGCGGAGGATTGGTGGACGAATACTGTGCAACCTCTAGAAGCTGAAGGCCGGGAAATTACCTGGCGATTGTTTGAGACGCTGTTCTTAGACAACTATTTTCCTAGGGAGGCTAGGGAAAGGAAGCAGAATGAATACAACGATTTGAAGCAAGGGTCAATGTCTATTGATCAATATTTTGCCAAGTTCAACGAATTGGTGAAATATGCTAATTATGGGCGAGCTTTGCCCACTTCAGCTGAGATGACCTCCAAGTTTCAGTGGGGTCTGAATGAGAAGATGTCTCGGAAGATGTCAAACTGTGACATCCGAGAGTTTAGCCGGTTTGTGAACCAGTGCCGGAAGGTAGAAGAGGTATATGGTGTGTCCAGTACCAAGAAGCCTTCTGAGGCCCAAGTACCTACTGCCAATAAAGCAACGGGCTCTGGTTATTGGAAGAATAAAAAGATGAAAGATAAGAAGCTGAGTGTGAACAACCCAGCAAATATATTCAAGAAGCCGGGGACTCAGAAGAATTTTGTTGATAGAGGACCTCCTCCTAAGTGTAAAGGATGTGGGAGGGAGCATAGAGGCCAGTGTGCCACCGGTGAAATTATATGTTATAAATGTGGAAGGCCCGGTCATTACTCAAGACAGTGTCCTCAGAATGAAGTGAGGACTATGGCAGTTCAAGCTGCGGCTGTTCCTGTTTCTGTTGTTCCACCTATGATAGAGGCACAGACGGTTGGTAGGGTATACACCATGGACCGTCGGCAATCAGAAAAGGCTCCAAATCTTGTGAAAGGTATAATTTATATTGATAATACGGATATTGAAGTTTTGTTTGACTCAGGAGCTACACACTCCTGTATGTTTGATTTTATGGCCTTTGGGCTAAACTTGCAAATGTACGACATTTCTCCTCCAATGAAAGTGGTGACTGCTACTGGAGAGGAGTGTTACACATCAGTAATATGCAAGGATGTGGAATTTAAATATGAAGGCCGAGATTATGTGCTGGATTTTATTTGTTTGCCGATGATCAGTCTTCAAGTTATCTTGGGAATGGATTGGTTATCAAAGAACTGTGCTATGATAGACTGCTGTGGAAAAAGAATTGTGCTCTCTGCTGATGATTCTGCTACTAGTTCTTCCCCATATCTATCTGTGCTGCAGGTTAGAAAGGCTTTGAGGGCCGGGGCATTGGGATATGTCTTTGTGGGGGGTTTAGTGGGTGGAAGTCATGAGGAGATTGACAATATTCCCGTGGTGAAGGAGTTTGTGGATGTTTTTCCGGATGAGATTCCGCAACTTCCACCACACAGAGAGATTGAGTTCACCATAGATTTGTTGCCTGGTGTGGGACCCATTTCTCTGGCTCCATATCGGATGTCACCACCGGAATTAGCCGAGTTGAAGAAACATATTGAGGAGCTTTCGGCTAAGCAGTTTATTAGGCCTAGTGTGTCCCCGTGGGGAGCACCAGTGATCTTTGTTAAGAAGAAGGACGGTAGCATGAGATTATGCACTGATTACCGTCAGTTGAATAAGGTTACCATTAAGAACAAGTATCCTCTCCCTCGCATAGATGATTTGCTTGATCAGTTGAGGGGTGCTTGTGTCTTTTCAAAGATTGACTTGAGGTCAGGTTATCATCAGATCCGAATTAAGCAGGAAGATATTCCGAAGACTGCTTTCCGATCTAGATATGGACATTATGAGTATCAGGTAATTCCATTTGGACTCACTAATGCTCCAGCGGTGTTTATGGATTATATGAATCGCATTTTCAAGCCGTTTCTGGATCAATTCGTGATTGTGTTTATTGATGATATTCTGATATATTCCAAGAGTAAGGAAGAGCATGAGGATCACTTGAGAACTGTGTTGCAAATCCTCAGAGATAAACAGCTGTATGCAAAGCCTTCTAAATGTGAATTTTGGCTTTCTCAAGTGCAATTTCTGGGTCACGTCATTTCTGCTGATGGGGTGGCGGTGGATCCTAATAAAATAGAGGCAGTTATTGATTGGGAGAGGCCCAAGACTGTGACTGAAGTAAGGAGTTTTCTGGGTTTGGCTGGTTATTACCGGAGATTTATTAAAGGATTTTCGGAAATGGTTTTGCCATTGACCCGTTTGACCGTTAAGGGGCATAAATGGGTGTAGACAAAAGTACCCAAAATATAAAAATGGAAGTAGAAATATTCCTAGAAAAATATTTCAGACTGTTGGGTAAAGTTTGGTAATTAATGGAGTTGAATAGATAGATGAGTTAATACACGGCTTAAGTCACTTAACCTATGTAAGTGACCAAAGTCACTTAAAGAACCCAAATTTCCCTCCCCTACCCGTCGAACTCCTGCGCAGAGAGAAAGAAAGAAGAAGAAAAGAAGGAGAAGGGAGGAGAGAAGAGGAAAGGGAGAAAACCCTAGAGTATGCAAACCTTGATGGTTTTGAGCGATTCCAAAGCCTAAACCACTCCAAATCTTCCCCTCTTTCACAATCCTAGCTTGGGTCTTGGTGGGGAGTTGTGTAGGTTGAGATTTTTCTTCCCAAAGATTCGACCCATTGGAGAAGTTGTGAGATTTGAGAGCTTCTACCTCCATGGAAGCTTGAGGAACCCTCACCCCTTGATTGTGCAACACTTTGTGGTAAGATTTCATCCTTTGAACTCTATTTTCATGAAGAATCCATGATTTAGGTTTTGGATGAATAGTGTTTTGGGGTTTATGTTTATGTGAGTGAATTGGATATGTTCTAGGTAGATTGAGGCCTAGAGTATGTTGAGAGAAATGCTAGGAATGACATTTAATCGGTGGAAATGAGTTTTGATAGTCGTATGATTTTGTTTGGAAAATCACAAGATTATGCATTTGACTATGGTTTGGCTTGTCTTTGTGATCAATGGTTTGGTTTGGTTGATTGTTGATATTGTCCATGTGATGCTTAGGATTGAGGCATTTGGACCAACCGTGACTAACCAACCGTTGGAGCAAGCTATGGAGCTCGGTTAGCTCCTTGAGATTGATATGTGTTGTGAAGGTTGGTGAAGAACAAAGGTTGAGTTGGAAGCATTGAGGTAAGCCTTCGGACCTTGGGTGTAATTCCCTTTATTGTTCCACCAAGCCCTGAACGGGTAATGGTGTGTTGTTGTATATAAATGCAATGAAATATTGTAATGCTTTGTTATACGTATTTGCATGCTTTGGTGTGACATAGGATGGTGTTTCCCTATGTTGGTATGTTGCATGACGATGCGTAAATCATACTTGGTAGTTTAGCTGGCCAGTAGGACTATTTGCATCTGAGTATCCTTAGGACAGCTCGAGAGCTCGAGGGATTTCTCCTGGAGATGTTTTGTACACTTGCATGAATATGTATTTGCTGCATTATTATTGTCATTGTTATTACACTGTTATTGAACTATGGGGTGGAGAGATGCTCCAAGGACCCCTGGTTTACTGGATATATTCGTATATCTCACCCCGTGTGGTTGGGGACCCCCTTTCAGGAAAGGATGCTGCAGGAGCCTCTGATGGCAAGTGGCCATATTTGAAGTGATTGGGCATATGAAGATGTTGTGTCATTTGATTAAGCATGTTATTTTGTAGTTCACATGTATAGGATTGCTATATGAGAATCAATTGTCATATGCATGCTATATTTATTTGGGTGGACTTAGCCTATGCTCATGCTTTTGGTATCTCTTTTGTTGATGGGAGCCAAGGAGTGATCATAGTGTTTTGTAGCTAAGTCCCATGATTTGTAATTAAAACTTGTAATCATGATGTAATGTTGTAATTATTGGATATTGCATATATGATGAAATGATATGCATGTTTCTCTTAGTGTATGAGTATCTAGAGAGACTAGAATTCATGTATTGAAAGGATTATATGATGTAAATTAGGTGAAAGAAGACCTTTAGGTTGGAAAACCAATTCAAAACAAAGATACCCTGTCTTGTTGTCCAATTTTCGTATCCTATATGATAGATTTGGACCCTTGTGTCTTGATGGAAGTTGTAGATATGTTTCCTAGCTTTCCATAGAGACCAAGATTGTGTAATTTGGATAAGTATAACTAAAGTTATGGTTAAAATACCACAGGAAGGTCAAATTGCCCTGTTTTGGGTACACAGCCCTGTTGTCTGGCGCTATGGGCGCCAGACTGGCGCTAGGGGCGCCAACGGCCAAAATATGGCAGTGGTGCTGGCGCTGCGGGCGCCACTATGGCGCTGTCAGCGCGGGGGTTTTGCTGATTCAGCATCTGTCGCTTAGAAATCTCATAACTTGGGCTACGGTGCTCCGATTTGAGCGCGGTTTGAACCCACGCGTAACTAATGGAAAATCCTATAATATAATGGGAAAATGGAGACCATAATAAATGAAATGAAATTATGGTATTAAGCTTTAAGTATGTTATTCCGCAATGTATTATGGTTATGGTCACGCAATTGGGTAATTTTAATTCGGCTTGCTTTAAAAAGAAAAATTTAACCGGATTTAATTGCACCAATGTGATTGTAACTGCGCTTAATATCATAAGTCAATGTTAACAAACCGGTTCTAGAACGGGGTGTTACATTTTATGGTATCAGAGCAGTTTTGTAGGGAAACTTGTGGACAATTGTTATATGTGTTTGCTGTTTAATGCTTTGTAGTTGTTTTGGTACTCTTGATGATTATTGCATTTGTGATCACTTAGTGTGAGCCTGATCAACTCATTTCTGGGTGTAACTTGTGTAGTGTCATGACGAGGAACCGGAATAACGCCGAGGCATCGAATGCAAATGCTCAGCCAGATCCTGTTTTGGCTGCTTTGGTTAGGCCACGAGGTGGTCGTGGGGCAACGGTTGGGCAGCCGGATCCTATAGTTGAAACCCTGGCAGCTGTGCACAGGGAGTTGGAAGTTAGTCGTCGTACTAACGAGAACTTGCTTAAAACAAATGAGGACACGCGGAATGCTATGACCGCAATGATGAATGAGCTGAGGGCGATGAGGGTGCTAGACCCGAGAACCGGCAACCCTCTCCTCCTCCTCACACTGCCACGCCTACTCCACCTGCTCAAAATGAAGAAGACAGAGCGGGTAATAATGAGGGTGAAGCGAGTCACCACTCAGGTAGTCATAGCCATCACACTGAGGTGAGTCAACCGCATGCAGAACAGGTTGATGAGCACGAAGCCGAAGAAAGAAGATTAATGGCTTTCAGAAAACATAAACCTCCTTCTTTTAAAGGAGAATATGACCCTATGGTGGCAGCAAAATGGCTCCAAGCTATGGAGAAGATTTTCAGGGTTATGAGATGCCCCGATGCATTGAAATTGGTCTACTCCGTTTACATGTTGGAAGAGGAAGTGGAGGATTGGTGGACTAATACTGTGCAACCTCTAGAAGCTGAAGGTCGGGAAATTACCTGGCGATTGTTTGAGACGCTGTTCTTAGATAACTATTTTCCTAGGGAGGCTAGGGAAAGGAAGCAGAACGAATACAATGATTTGAAGCAAGGGTCAATGTCTATTGATCAATATTTTGCCAAGTTCAATGAATTGGTGAAATATGCTAATTATGGGAGAGCTTTACCCACATCGGCTGAGATGACCTCCAAGTTTCAGTGGGGTCTGAATGAGAAGATGTCTCGGAAGATGTCAAACTGTGACATCCGAGAGTTCAGCCGGTTTGTGAACCAGTGCCGGAAGGTAGAAGAGGTATATGGTGTGTCCAGTACCAAGAAGCCTTCTGAGGCCCAAGCACCTACTTCCAATAAAGCAATGGGCTCGGGTTATTGGAAGAATAAAAAGATGAAAGATAAGAAGCTGAGTGTGAACAACCCAGCAAATATATTCAAGAAGCCGGGGACTCAGAAGAATTTTGTTGATAGAGGACCTCCTCCTAAGTGTAAAGGATGTGGGACGGAGCATAGAGGCCAGTGTGCCACCGGTGAAATTATATGTTATAAATGTGGAAGGCCCGGCCATTACTCGAGACAATGTCCTCAGACTGAAGTGAGGACTATGGCAGTTCAAGCTGCGGCTGTTCCTGTTTCTGTTGTTCCTCCCATGATCGAGGCACAGACGGTTGGTAGAGTATACACCATGGACCGTC
>JAVKPL010013154.1:0-71104 GCA_032173675.1 Gastrolobium villosum | reverse complement strand
TTGCGCAGACAGTAGCTGTGTTGTATGAACAGTAAGCTATTGGGGGTTTGTGGACCCTAGTTTAAGGAAGTTTAACTTCTGTAATTAATGAACTAAGTCTGAATCATATGATTAAGGGCTTATGGCTTTGCTGGAAGCCTTAAGACGTAAAACGTAAAGGAAAGGCGTAGTCTTTAAGTTGTATGCTTGTGGTGCATAAATATTGATGTATTATTGGTCCATATCAGATTGTGATACTGCTGTTTTTGGACTTGTGAGTGGTTGTACTCTTGGCTTGGATAGCTAGCTTCGTGTCCTCGGTTTAGCCATTTTGTTGTTGCACCATGTCCCATGGGGATGGGTTTATGCATGCTGTGTTACATGCTTTAATATTTTGGAAATGCTGTTGAGCTATTTATGTGCAATGTGCTTTTATGAGATGCATGTGGTGTCCACCTATACGGCAAGCCTGAGTATGTAGTACATACAAGATGGTGAGGCTGTGGGTGAGGTACAGGTAGCGTCCATGTACTCATGTAGGTATAGACGTATTCCTACATTTCTCTGGCCAGTAGATTTGATAAACACACATGGCATGATTAATTGCTGCATCGCATAGTTTTGGAACTTATATTGTAAATACTGTTTTTGAACTTATATTACACATGTAAGTGAGCTTGGGGTGGAAACTCCTTGAGGACCCCTTGTCTTACTGAGATTTCTTGTTAGAGATCTCACCCCACGTTTGGGGACGCTTATTTCAGGATCAGGTAATGTTGAGGGCTCAGGTGGCAGGAGGCCAGAGCTGAGTTGATATTATGATATGCTGTTCTGTTGGATTGACTGCTGTTATGTTTTCCGCTTTGTTTGAGTTATATGTTGAGACTGTTATTGGGCAGTGTTGCCTTATTTGGTGAGCATGGGGTTTGTCCATGCCACATGGTTTGACTGTTGTCTTTTAATTTGATGTTGTAATTAAAGTATCAGGATTTTGACCCAGGCTACGTGTTGTAGTCCTGTGGCTTTAGATACTCACTTATTATTTATATATGAGGTATTTCAGTTAGTGGTCTTGCAATTTACACACAGGCAGTATTTTATGAAATTGATTAAGTAATCAAGTTGGCTAAGGTTAATGACGTCATAATTGAATTAAAGAAAAAGTTATTCCGCATTTTTATTAAGCATGGCTTAATACGATAGTATGTTAACAATCCGGGTTAACACGGGCTGTTACATTTTATGGTATCAGAGCACTTTCTAGGGAAAAGCCTGTATGTATTGCAATAACTTAGGATGTGTCGTTGCGTGTCTACTTTGTGTTCTCTCTGATTGGTGTGTGTTATGATGATGCATATGTGACCACATGGCGTGGGCCTGATCAACTCATTCTTTGTGTAACTTGTGCAGAGTCATGGTGCCACCAAGGAGGAACACGAGTACGAGCGAGGATCAATCGGATCCTATCCTGGCTGCATTGGCTGAGATGCAGGCAGCCCGACTAGCCGACCAGGAAGCCACGAGGCTGGCAAACCAGGCGATGCTGGACGCTGTTCGAGATGCGAACCGGCAAGCCACGGCAGAGGTTCTGGAGGAGAACCGGATGGCCAACATGACTATGATGAGGGTCATGTTGGAGGAGTTGAGGGCTGGTCCTGCTGCTGGCCAGTGTCCTCCACCACCTCCACCGCCGCCACCGCCTCCACCTCTGCCTAGTCAACAGGAGGACACCCAGAGTCAGATGGGTGAGGGCAGTCACTTGACGGGGGCTATGCAGACTATCCCCGTATTTGCTGAGGATCGTGACGAGATCGATCGCCGGCTGAATGCTTTCCGCAAGCATAAGCCACCTACTTTCGACGGATCTTATGATCCCATTGCTGCTGCCAGATGGCTTCAGGCTCTGGACAAGATTTTCCGGATCATGCAGTGCACCGATCCGCAGAAGCTGTTGTTCGCCACTTACATGCTGGACGGCGAGGCCCATGATTGGTGGACCAACCTTTCTCACATCTACGAGATGCAGGGCCATGTGATTTCGTGGCCATTCTTCGAGGAGAGCTTTCTGGGTCAGTACTTTCCCTATGACTCACAGGAGAGGAAGCAGGGAGAGTTTGACCGGTTGGTACAGGGCTCGCTGTCTGTCGACGAGTACCTGGCCAAGTTTAATGAGCTGGTCAAGTTCGCTCATTTCCGCATGGCGAGGCCGACTCCCGTTTTTCTTGCGGCCAAGTTCCGGAGGGGACTCAATGAGGATATAACCGGACATCTTGCTGGTTCTGCTTCGAGGGACTTCGGGGCGTTGGTTCAGCAGTGCCGCGACATCGAGGACTATTGCCGTGCGAGTCAGGCCAAGAAGGCCAAGATTGAAGTACCACAGAGTACTGGCGGTTCTACTACCTGGAAGAACAAAAATTTTGCAAACAAGGGCAAGGGCAAACAGTTGGCGGCTAAGCAAGCGCCAAATCAGTTTAGAAAGACTGCTACTCAAGGGAACGCAGCTAGACCTCCTGCTCCTAGATGCTCGGGATGCGGGAAGTCACACTTTGGGCCGTGTTCTACCGGTCAACTGATTTGTTTCCAGTGTGGCAAGGAGGGCCACTATTCCAGAGATTGCCCGACGGCGAGAGTTGCTGCAGTGCAGGCTGTGCCATTGCAGATGGTTCCTACTGGGGCACCAGCAGTGCCACCTACTACGGGGCGTGTGTATACGTTGGATCGCCAGCAGTTGGACAGACCTCCGAACCTGGTCAGAGGTACTGTCACCATTGGTGGTTCAGCTATTGATGTGCTTTTTGATTCCGGGGCAACTCACTCTTTTGTTGCTACCCCTATTGCTGTGGGGCTTGAGTTGCCAAGTGATGTGCTTTCTCCACCGATGCGGGTGACCACCGCCACCGGAGAAAAATGTTTGACCTCCACTGTTCATCGCGATGTAGCGTTTCAGTGGGATGGCCGTGACTTCTCGGTAGATCTGATAGGATTACCGATGGCCAACCTTGAGATTATTCTGGGCATGGATTGGTTGTCCAGAAACTGTGCATTGATTGATTGTTGTGCCAAGAAAGTGGTGATGTCTCCGGGTGGGTCCACAGCCAGTTCCTCACCGTTCATTTCAGTCCTGCAGGCGAGGAGGGCCTTGAGAGCAGGGGCATTTGGCTATGTCATGTTGGGAGGTTTGGTGAGTGGGACACAGGAGGATCTCACTGGCATTCCTGTGGTGAGGGAATTCCTCGAGGTGTTTCCCGAGGAGATTCCTGAGTTTCCACCGCAGAGGGAGATAGAGTTCTCCATCGATTTATTGCCTGGTGTGAGGCCTATATCGTTGGCTCCATACCAGATGTCGCCACCAGAGTTGGCGGAGCTGAAGAAGCATATTGAGGAGCTTTCAGCGAAAGATTTTATTCGGCCGAATGTGTCTCCCTGGGGAGCACCGGTCATTTTTGTGAAAAAGAAAGATGGGACCATGCGGTTGTGCACCGACTACAGACAGTTGAACAAGGTGACAATCAAGAACAAGTACCCTCTTCCACGCATTGATGATTTGCTGGATCAGCTCGGGGGTGCTTGCGTGTATTCCAAGATTGATCTCCGGTCCGGTTACCATCAGATACGGGTAAAGCCGGAGGATGTCCCAAAGACAGCGTTTCGCTCGAGGTACGGGCACTATGAGTACTTGGTGATTCCGTTTGGACTCACCAATGCACCCGCAGTGTTCATGGACTACATGAACAGGATCTTCCAGCCGTACCTGGATCAGTTTGTGATCGTCTTCGTTGACGACATCTTGATTTACTCCAAGACGGAGAAGGAGCATACTGAGCACTTGAAGATTGTTTTGCAAGTGTTGAAAGAGAAAAAGCTATATGCTAAGCCGTCAAAATGTGAGTTTTGGCTCAAGGCGGTGAAATTTCTGGGTCATGTGATTTCCGCTGATGGAGTTGCAGTTGATCCTAATAAGATTGAGGCCGTGATGGATTGGGAGAGGCCCAAGACGGTTACAGAAGTGAGAAGCTTCTTGGGTTTCGCAGGGTACTACAGGAGGTTCATGGAGGGATTCTCCAAGATGGTGCTACCGATGACTCGCCTTACCCGAAAGGAGACTCCATTCGTATGGACACATGAGTGTGAAGAGTGTTTCCAGGAGTTGAAGGAGAGACTGACTACTGCTCCGGTGTTAGTTCTTCCTGATCCTGCGGAACAGTTTGAGTTATACTGCGATGCCTCTGGTAAAGGGCTAGGCTGTGTGCTGATGCAGAAAGGGAAAGCGGTTGCTTACGCTTCAAGACAGTTGAAACCTCATGAGGAGAACTACCCGACTCACGACTTGGAGTTGGCAGCCATTGTTTTTGCTTTCAAGATTTGGAGGCATTACCTGTTTGGCATGAAGTTTGCTGTATTCAGTGATCACAAGAGCGTGAAATATCTGTTTGACCATAAAAAGGTAGTGCTGACTAAACACAAGTGAGGTGAACTAATGATGAGTATATTATTATGTGTAATATGTATGAGGAAAAGTGAAGGAATCGCCATGGATGACACAAGATATATGTATCATGAAGGCACTATTGCAGTTAGTGGATGTCGACTCAAATTGGCAGACGTATCAGTGATAAATGAACAGGATGGTTGAGATGTACATTCATGCGTAAGACAGTAATGAGAATTGTAAAGAAATTATGATCTTGTGGTATATATAAGTACTACTAATAGTAGTGCGCTTATGAAAATATTGGTATTTGATATGGATTGATAGACGGAGTAAAGGTATTTTATGGTAAAGAGATATTCTACAACCACCAAGGGTGGAAGTGATCAGGAAAATTTATGAGTTGCTCTACAGTATAGAGCGTATGTTATGTGAGCCGTAGCAGGCAATGGATTAGAACGATGGCATGATTTTTTGGGTTATTGTTGTATAACAATAAGGTGAGATGGTATGATTAGTAAATGAATGAATGTAAAACTTAATGTGAAATCAAGTGATTAGTATACGAACCAAGTGACAATAAAGTGCGAAAGTAAGAGGTTAACGAAAGAACTGATGTGTAAAGTGTGCAGAGAGTGTGGAATTATGTGGTCAGCAAAAGAGATAATGTGTAATGTCAAGATGAAATTGATAAGATTAGTTAGTAAGCTGAGGTATAATGGTCAGTGCAAGAACGGACGAGTAGTTTTGAGTGCAAGGAATGATGTAGAATTTTAGTGCAAGGATTAATGTAAATTTCAGTGCAAGGATTGAGGTGAAGTAGTTCTCTGTGATTCGACGAGAATGATTAGAAGATCCCTGTGTGATGGGAAATATGATACTTATACTAAGAGATGTGAGATGTGTACAGAACTTTGAGAAAATTTAGGATTTATGGAATAGAAATTGTGTTATGAACCATGGCAAGTGAATAGTCAAAGAAAAAGAGTAAACAATCTGTGAGAAGAATAAGCAAGGAAGAGATAACGAACTATGGATTGAATGGTAACAAGACAGAAGGAACTATTAAGAGTTAGAAAACGTGTACGAAATACGAAGAGAATGTGGTTTATTATAACAATGACTATGTTATAAACCAGGTCAGAGGGGTAACCGAAACGAAAGTAAACTACCAGTGAGAAAAATGACATGAGAGAGTAAGATGAATTAAATTATATGTAACAGGTGTATATTGTACCACTACTACTAAGATTATGGGGGCAGCCCATGTGGTAATACAAAACAGTTTTGATGTTATATACAGAGGTGATACAGACACCAAATGGACTGGGTCCATGTGTGATCGGGAGTGTACGGAGTACCGGTTTTGCCGTCATATACAGATATATTATGAGTATAAATTTCTCTGTGCACTGGGTGCATGTAATATGATTTGATAGTATGAAGATCTCAGTGGGGCCTATGTGCCAGGAGTGTATAGCTATCTCTGTGCGGGTTAAGTTCCCGGAGACTAGTAGTATTTGATATGAGTAATGAGAAACGAGGAAATGTTCCACATTGGTGTAACGATTAGTATGGTAGACATAATTTATGTAAATACACAAAGAAGAAACATTTGGGGGATGCCTTAGAATAGGGACAACTAGTAGTAAGTCATTTTTACGGCATGGATCATATGGGTGGATTCTCTGATCGGTGGGTCATGGCATTTGGGGCCCTTAGGACAGCAAGAGCTCGAGGGGTTAAACCTGGGAATGTTGTTACCCACTGTATTGGGAGAGTTTTTCCATATGGTTAACACAAGATGTGAGGTTATATATTTGTAAATGGACAATAATATGTCAGATTTGGATATAAGAGTTGTGGCTTAGTGTGTAAGAACTTTGAAGTGTGATAGTGAAGCACTAATGTAAGTGTAAAGTAAATCTGAGGAAATAAATTTTGTCTCTAAGTGAGGTAGCAAGTTAGTTGGAACCCTCGTCTTATGACCAAAAAGGGATAATAACGTGAGTTAAAGTTGACATAATGAGTAAGTGTCCTTCTAGGAAGGCTAGTGATGATCAAGATCTCAGGTTAAAACAGAAAAGTGTTAGCCCTAAGGAAAAGATGAATTGAAATAGAGTCAAGTGCGAACATGTATTAATAGATGGGAACTATAGTTGTAATTGATTACCAAAAAGTGAATAGCTTGGTTTTGCTGGTAAAGTAGATTGAGAAATGTTGTATGTGATCGCATATGCCACTTATGGTGGAAAGTGTGTGGAAAATGCACAATGATTGATGATGTTTTGATTAAGTAATAATGAGGTATGGACGAGTGTTTGTGGTAATTTTGAATATTCTAAGAGACTGATATACCAACTGGTGGTGAATTATAGAAGTGGTGGCAATAATGGAATTGATTTTAAGTGATTTGATAATTAAGTGTCAAGGATTCCTAGTGAATAGGACTTATATATGAGATATATGACATTTTAAATAGCCCATCGGTTAATAGTGAAGTGGGTCGGAAATTGATTTGTTCCAAAGTGTTTGGTGGAAGTGAGTAAAGCTGTAAAGTAGTAGTATTCTGAGTTTGACATCCAGGATTAAATGATTATGATTACGAGAAAGATGTATAAATGAGTGGAACATAAGGTTAAGTTGTAACATCGGAGTGGAATGAAAATTGAAAATAGTTAGTGGGTGAAAATATTAAGCATGAGTCCTCGATATGGAGGACATTGATGAGTGTGATTTTTAGACCGCGAGAGGTCTGAGTATGGAATTGAACTGACTGAGTGGATAAAGTTGAGATGTTTCAGTTAATGAAAAGAGTAACAGTGAAAGTAAATTATGAATATGACTACTAGATGGAAAGATTCAGGAGTGTGTGTGGTTAAAAGACCTTAAAAGGTTAATGGAAGAGATAAACTGTTGTGAGGATTGTTAGTTTCGTATCACAAGGAGAAAAATATAGTGGTGAGTACCTAAGAAGAGGTGAAAACACGTGACAAGGAAAAGTAAAGTATATGAGTGTATCATTCAATGTGAGTCGGAATCATAAGAAACGACAAGTGCCCTTGAAACTAGAAAAGATGTGCTTCGGTGAAAGCTAAGAAAACAACTAAATCATAAGAGTAGTAACAGTAATGGAAAGGACTAGTATGTCTGAGTACGGTTGAAATAGTGAGGACAACGAAAAGAGTTAAGTTCTAAAGAAAGTGTTAAGATACATGAAAACAGTTAGTCCATTATGGAAACAACTAGAGATTTTTGGGAACGACATTGGGTCAGAAAGACAGATGAAAATGAAAATGAGATGAAGTGAGACAAATAAATTGTAATGTGGTCGTCTATTACCGATGAATTGGTGAAAGTGTAACCGTAAGCCGTGAAAAGCTTAAAGTATTGCGAATTGAAGGTCGTGGCACCATAAATGACAAGTGTAAAATGAGTATATGATGAACTACAGTGAGTGAAAAAGCAACAGTGGCTTAAGGAAACAGTGAAAGATATAATGAGTTAAGGGGTCAGATACCCGAAGTTATCAAGTTTGTAAAGGATGAAGTAATCATGGATACCGCAGAAATGAGATTTTCGATTACACCACGTGTTACGGGACCGTTAAGATGTAATTTTGCGGACAAAATTCTAAAAGGTGGGGTGATTATAACACCTCACAATTCTAAAATAAGTAATTAAAGTGTTAAGTGAGAAATTAAGTGAAGGATTAGTGAAAATCCCAAAGAATGGCCAAAATACAAAGAAAGGGCAAAACGGTAATTAGCCAACACGCAACCCTAGGAAGGTAAAAAAATTGAGCAGGAGGTCTCAGATGATAAAAATAAGCCTGGAAATGGATTCAGAACGAAAAATTGAGTGGATAGGCAAGTTTCAGAAAAATCAGTGAATAGTGTTTTTCGCGGGTAAAAATACCGCAGTCAGATTGCACCGTAAAACGTGCCAGTGGAATTTTGAGCTCTAGGTTTCAAATATTGATTTTAAATGGTCCATAGGAATAAGAAATATGATTTCTGATAATATTTGATGAATTTAAGTCAGTTTGTGGAAGCGTGCCAATGGCGCGCGCAATAGCTTAAAATAGTGTTTTCTCCGAATTACCGGAAAACTCCGGATTCATCTGATAAAGTATAATTAAGGGACAATGGTCAATGTTAAAAATTAGAGTTTCTAAATAAGTTTTGAATTTATGAAATTTTAGTGAAATCGGAGAGAAATTCGGATGAGTTTTAAATCGCGTGGGACCCGCCCACTTAAGTTTCACTTAGCCACCTCACCACCTTCACTATTCATCATCCTCTCCTTTTCTTCTCTCTCTAAAAAAACGCACATGCAGCCCCTCCCCACCATTTTTGATGCAAAATTTCCTTTGGCCATAACTTGGCCATTTCTCCACCGAATTCAACGATTCTTGTCTTGAATCTTGATGGAAAACACCTTCTGAACCCATTGGTACCACTATTGAGCCTTGAAACCGCGTATTTGGGGAGATCTGCACCAAACTCAGATCCGAAATTTTGGGAGAAAGTGAGTTCATGAAGCTTTTTCATGCTCCAATGGTGGAGTATACTTAGGTGGAGCCATATACCGTGCAATTGGGTAAGTTATTTCAACATTTCATTGGTTGATTTTTGAATTTGGATTATGGACCCTAAAGAGGGATTTTGTGATATGTTGTGTTAGAGAGCTCAAATGGAAAATGTCTATTAGATGATAATGTCTTAGAATGATGTATTAATGCTAGAAATGCAATGAAAATTTTAAGCGAAAAAAATGGATTTTTAACTTAGGAAAAATTGATGCATGAAATGGAATTTTTGAGTTTTGTGTTAATGTGTGGTATAGTGAATTGTAGTGTGATTATATGATGTTAGGAAGTGATTATGTGAGTTGTGGGCCATAGGAATTGAGTGGAAATCCTTGGTTTGGGCTAACCAAGATTAGGCCATTTATGTACAATTGAGCAAATGGATGTGTTAGAACACTTTGGTGTTGTGTTGTGTGATGGAAAAGTTATTAGATGGGTTGTGTGGTGATTGGCATGTGGAAGAATCAATGTAAAAATGATAAGTGTTGAAAGTGGCAAAATGTGCCTAAAGTGTAATAATTCGCAAAACGTTGCGAAAAAGTCGTAAAACCGTAAAACGGCGATTGAACTAGCCTTTGGGTAACCTAAGTAAGTGAAATAAAATGAGAAAGAAAATTTAGAAAAATAAAACCCAAAATAACACTATGTAGGCCGAACCCTTAGTGGAGGGGAGAGGAAATCTGACGTTTTCGCGTTTTGACGTATTTTGACTGAAACTGACAGCTGTGCATGGTTGTACAGGTTGCCGTACGTGGATGTAAACTTGGAACAGTGAAACAGTGGATTGCCCTTGGTCCTGGATCAAGTGGATTGAGGCGTTCCCTGTGTATCAAGCTATGAGTGGAGTTTCTGCGGAGCTCAGTGGACGGATAAATAGAAAGGTAACCTCTTGGTACTGGGGCTTGTTCCCCTTTTGTGTTCCACCTTGCTAGTTGATGGCAATGGTAGGAAATGTGTATGAGTAGTGTAGAACAGCATGAGCATGCATGTGCATTATCACAGTGGGTACTTATGTACCAAATCTCTGGCCAGTAGATATTTTTAGCCTTCGGGCAAGTGTTTCCGGACTACCACTGGATAGGTCTCCGAGAGGGAGTTCCAGTTGACCCAGGGTCGTGGTGTGTTATCCGGATAGGAGCACACTAGGTAGTCTCGGGTGTATATGGTTGGAAGGGGTACCTTGGTGGGTTGTTCTCTGAACACGCCAGGGGTAGTACCCATAGGCGTATAGCCGAGGACATGGCGTGGTTTTGGTAGCTACCATCCCGCATGTCGTAGTTGTTCTGATATATATCCCCCTTTCTCTAAATCCCTTGCTTTATCCCGTTTTATAACAGTGGTGTTGTTTTTATGCTATTTGTATACATCGAAGTGAACCATTGGGTGGAGTTTTCTCCAGAACCTCTTGGTTACTGAGATATATTCGTATATCTCACCCCGTCTCGGGGCATTTATTTCAGGAGGTAGCAGTGGCACAGGAGTGGCGGGCAAGAGGCCCTTAGGAAGATCATGAAGTGTTGTCATTAATTATCCATGATCATGTCATTTTAGTTATGAATTCATTTGTTAAGTAAAGTTGTAATATGTGGATTATTGTAAATTGAAGTTAAAGTGTAAGTGTAATTGTAATTCAGTATTATAAATATACCATGGATGTATGCTTATTATGATGGAAGGGCTTTAGGCCTACTTTAGGTTTATGATTATCTGTATGATGATATATGCATGAAATTGAAGTTGGTGATTGAAACTATAAAAGATTTGAAAGTGAACTGCTTATGTTTTATGTATAATTTGGATTGGGTTGTAAGTGCCCCAAGGCGTTGTTGGTCCTTGTGTGTGCCACCCATTGGATTTTGCTGGATTTCAGGTGTAATAGTAGTGTTAAACAGGTTATGAAAATTTGGGGATTCTTGGAAATACAAAGGAAACTCTGGCGAATTTTCTGTAGAATTGGCAGTTTTTGGGTGAACTTTGGAGGAGCGTATCTCTCTCCATAGTGGTCCGATTGGGACGTGCCATACGCCATTTTGAAGCTTAAGATGTCCCCTACGTTGTGTCAAAAGCCTAGGTTCATTGGTGGTGCGCGCAGCCCATGGGGGCTGTTGTCACGCACTGCCCTGTTTCTGGCCAGCACCAGTGGGCAGATTCGGGTCTGTGTTGGGAAATTAATTCCCGCTTCGTTACTTGGTCAAATTAAGCGTACGATATATCAAATAGAAGTTTGAGGTGTCTAGTTTATGGTGTAAAATTTTTAGAGGCAGTGTCCTTGTGGTTAGGTGCAGTTTATTCCGTGAAGTTTGGACGTTTTTAGACTGTTTCGGAGTTGGTAGGCAATGTTGTTTGTCCAACTTCAAACGGCGATAACCGGAGCCCACGAGCTCGGAATCGAGTGTGTGGTAGCTTGTTAGAAAGGTAATTGAATAAGGAAAAAAGATAACCTGGAGTTTAAGTTCGGATTTTTATTTTGTGTTCGTAGAAAAACAATTAGCAAGTCCAGTTAAGTGGTAAAAACGTAAAAGTGAGGAATTGGCTAAGTGGGTTTATGGGAACCCCTTAGTATCTTGTAGGTAATAAAATAAAGTGTATAAATAGTTAAGAAAGTCTTCCGCTAGTGTTTCAGTTACGGTCACAGCTTTTTATTATTACGCTTTTTATACTTTTACTGTTCGCGTAATAATCGGAAAAAGTTTATTCTCAGTTTTATAAATGAACTGCTGTGATTGTAACTGCGCTTAATATCATAATTAATGTTAACAATACCGGTACGTAACGGGCTGTTACAGACCCTTTCTTAGATCTTATATAAAGTACCATGATCTTTTTAAAGCCCTTATATACTCCATCTTCTATTACAGGTTTGGTTTTACCAGTCTTGTGCCAGCACACATGCTCCTCAGTCAAACCATGTTGATGATGAATCTTTCTACGCTTTCTTTATCCAGTAGCATATGCATTAATTGTTCCGTGAAAGAAATGGACACTACTCCCATCTTTCTTAGCACCTAAAACAATACAGGTATAATTTGATTAGAGAAGGTGCTCCAGAAAAAAATGCATTTAGTCTGGAATTGGTTAGACCAACTTGCAAATTCAATAGTCAGGATCTATGTAACACTGACACCGACACGGGACACGAGATACGACACGACATGAAACTCCGATACATTAATTCTAAAAAATGTTAAATTTCGATAAGTTTGGACAAATTTTGATATTATATAATATTTTTTATTTATATAGTGTATATTATATTTAGTATTTAATAATTTAACAAAAAAATAAAGTTAAACTTATAATACTCATCAATTTTGCAAAGAAACATAATATATTCCAAATGTTTATATTAAACTCAATAAAATCGTAATAGTAATATAATGAATCTAATAGTTGGAACTCAAAATGATACGCAACGTAACCTTTGAACCTTTTCTGAGTCTTTGCAACGAGTATTGAAGTGTCGGAGTATAGGTGAGTGTCGGGAAGTGTCAGACATGACACGTAGGGATTTTTGAAGTGTCGGTGCTTCATAGGTCAGGATTGTATAAAGTGAATTAGAAGATAATTATTAATATCTTGCTTGCCCACTAAGTCAGGAAGGTTTTAAGTAGTCTTCTTTGATATTTTTGTCAGGTTTAGCATATTGACTTCATTTTATTGGTGTATTAGTCAATTGAGTATTGTGAAAAGAATGGTAAATGTTTAAATATCTGAAAGGAAAAGATCAGAGAACCCTCACCTGGAAGATTTTCAGGATGTGTGTAGCAAATACCCTGGTCTCCTTCTATAGTTGGGATGAACTCATGGATAAACATGTTCTGCTCTTTGTTTCCAATACAACATTTTGCTGCTAAATGTTGTAAAAGTTCAACATCAGAAGGGTCAAACTTTACACCAGCAGGAAAGCCAGGCCACTCAGAAGAAACCTACACAGGCAAAGGAATATTCCTAATGAAACATCTGCAATCAATCAAAATTTATGCAAAGCTGTTTCAAGAATTTAATCCTAGCATGAAGGTGAAATTTGCAAAATTTTAACATTAAGAACTTGAATGAATTGTATGAGCCAAAAGAAGTAAAATGTAAGTTAAAGGAATTAGAGCATGTGCAAACTCCATGGTAACATCAAGAACTCTAATATAAGAGCATTGTTTATTGCTTATAGACTTATAACATTTCTCTATGTTGGTGCATGTGTAATTTTCAAGACCAATATATGGACTGAGATTGAATATTATGTTGAATTCAAGCATACATCATTGTTATCAATATGGTAATAACATTTTGGGCATTCACGATATGCTCCAAAGCCTTTGATTTGATCAGCTGATGACAGAGAAGTATTTTTCACTTTCTTTGCAAATCCTACAATGTCAATAAGCCAGCTCCTGCAAAACAAATATACTCTTTAGTTGATCGTTCCTTCAAAAAACATTGTTTACTTGAAGAACTTAGTATACATATAGTTAAACAAAAGTTTGGTTCAAAAAATAGAAAGAGAAGAATCTACAAGGGTGCATAAAGAAGTGAAAACTATACTAGTTATTAGGAAATAAACCATAATTCATTAACAATTCACAAGAATGTCTCACCAAAACAGCTCGTCAAATTGTAAGAAGCCATGAGAAACACCACTTGAGTTATTGAATTCAGGAAGCTCATGTTTTTCTTGACAAGAATAATCAAACCCTTGGTTGGAAAATTCTTTGGATTCACTAGTCTCACCCCTTACGCTATTTGGAATTAAAATTGGATTTGATTTACACATGTTGTCGTCAATGTCTAAAACTGACTTAAGAGATGTATTCAAAATACTTGGACCCACGCACGGTGTTTGAGATTCCATAATGCTTGAAAACCAAGGTGTACCCTGGCGTGCATAAAACAATATGTAGGCTTCTTGAGAAAGCACAAAGTCTACTGAGACCTTAGTAACCTGAAGAATAATTTCAAGACATTAATTCATGTTTAACTTCAAAAACAATGACCACTATCTTGTGCAATAGTCAGGTAAGCACAAAAAAAAAACTTAGAAACAAAGTGATCACAGATCGAGTTTGATGTTTCTCATGCAAATAGGGAATAGGGTTTAAGTACAAGAGATGCTACCGTTGCATCATCCAACTTATGCCATATGTCCGGAGCCGAGCGAACAAAGCAAAAGTAATGCCCTGAAGTGGATGAAATTGCATTATGCACAACAAGTGCATAAAGTTCATATTTCAATGGTACCTATCACCACAATAATGAGTCAGAACATCATATTTGCCAGGGAAACAAGAATAACATACAGAGATCTAGTAAAATGTAAGTGGGAATGTAAAGTCAACAACTCACACTATTGTTTTGATTAAAAGTGGTGTAAGACATCAGGTCCAACTCTAGCGGGAAATCAACATGCTTATTAATCTTTTCAACATAAGTCCCATATGTCTTAAATCTCTTTAAATGAAATGATGCAACTAAAGGCGTCTGATCTAATATAAGACGCTTCTTCTTAGATACTTTTTCCTTGCAGATATCACATTGAAGCTTTGCATCAATGTTTTCCATCGTAGTAAAAGATTCCAGAGCATTAGGAAGGGTATCTACATTATCTATATCTAAACTCATGTCAATCAGTCGCTCATAATTGTCAGAACAACAACCACATTTGCAACATCGAAGCTGAAACACAAATAGCATGAAAAGATAACCATTAGCAAACACAGCATTCTAAATCATAAAGGAGCCAAAAGACAGCTTTTTACAATTATCTCAACATACTTTGCTGATGAGACGACCTCCAAATACTTTTTCAACAAGATTATTATCTTCAGAACTAATATTATTATTCTTCAAATCAAGAAAACATCTTTCCAATTTATCTAAGACACACTGCAAAAATTCATGTGCATATTCCTGCTGGTATCTTCTAAATATAGATGAAAAATCTATTACGAGGTCATGGATCACAATAGTTAAAGTAAAAAAAGCAAATAACCTTGCATTAATTAAAATTATGTTTTGCAAGCCAATGATATAAAATCACTAATATTGACAATCCTTAATCTTTGAATCAAATGATTAGCCGCATGCCAGTGTTGATATGAAAGGTAGTTTCACAATAATGATGACAGTGATAAAAAAAGGATACGGTTCAAATTGTCCACAAACTTCAAGGGTGGAAGATCGGCTCCTGAAGCCACTGGGGAAGATTGAATATGTTCACGGAGAGCACAAATAACACAGAATCCATCAGTATGACCTGAAATTTCCAATTCTAATATGTCAAAATCTTGAGAAAATAAATGAAAGCAAACAATAAAATTATCACAGAAGTAAGGCTACTTAGGTCTAACCACCTCTCAACCCCACAATAAGGCAAGAATATTTCACTAAAACACACTATTTTACGCAACAAGCTAAATCTAAACACATAAAATAATAATTTTGTCAAATTAAATTAAGGGTAACACACCAGCACAAGCGGTTGAATGATTGCATGAACGAAGACCCAGGACTAGAGGCACCGTGTGCGTAAGGCATTGCAAGATAGCATTAAGAAAGCAAGTATTGCCAAGATTTGAAAGCCCAGCTCCCTGTTAAACAAATCAATTATCAAAACAAACAAAATCCCTGAGACAAACCAAACAAGAACAAGAACAAGAACAAGAACAAAAAAGCACGTACCACCCCAGAAGGTACAACCGTGGAGGAAGAAATTTCATTATTCGAATGTGCCCCGTTATCATCGGAAGCACACTCCGAATCCAACACATCCGGAGCCACAACGGAAACCCGAGACGAGTGCCAAGAATGACTCTCGTTGGAAGGCAACACCGACGGCCATGGCGAATTGCCAGGGTCCTCCTGTTGAGCTTCCGCATCGAAAATCCCGGCATAGATGCCACCGCCGGCGGTTTCCACTCGCGGAGGAGAGTAAGAGCGATTTAGATTTGGGAACGAAGGAGGGACCAATTGAGAGGCATTTAGATTTAGGGCTTTGGTTTTGGAAAGCGGGTTTGGTCCCAAAGGAGCGTCCAAATCCGATAGGTCCTGTCTGTCTTGTGCAAAGAATGATGAGCACATAAAACTTGAAAACGGCAAGTTAAGGCTCTTTTTTATTACTTTTTTTAAAAACACTTTTTTACTTTTCAGACCAAAAAGTAAGGTTTGTTTTGTAAAACATTTTTAAGGACCGCAACTATTTTTTTGTTTTTGAATTAAATTTAGAGAACATTTTGTCTGTCTGAGTTGTTTTTGTTTTCTGGTTTAGTTTTTTGAGAGACTGCTAGGGTTTCTTGAGACTAAAATTTTGGGAGTAGGGTGAATTTGGGGGTTAGGGTTTTGAGATGGATGAGAAGAGGAGGGAAGATTGAAAAGGCATTCAAACAAACCTCTTAGAGAGATAAAATGAGAGGGAAAGTGACTTCGCGCGCGCTCTCTCTCTCAACTCCCACTGACACTGTTACTGTTTTCTTCACCACCAGCAATATCTTTTATAATGATAAATTCTTATAAAATAAGGAAACAATTTGGATTATTTCAAGTGAAAAAATCATCGCATGATTATATTATTTAAGGAAAAAAGTAATTGTTATTTTAAATGATATAAAATTGTGTCATTTTAAGATATAGATATAAAATAATATTTTAAGATATACATAAGAGAATCCAAATACAATCATCAATCACCCGATATTATCAGATTAATATAATTTATTTTAAAATCAGGCAATTATTATTCGTGATTTGGTAGTATTTGGAAGATATTTTATATGCATTTAATGATAAGGATTATAAGATTTTAATGTTCTTCCTTTTTTAATATTTACAGTAGTTTACTAAATAACTCGTGACGAACTTTTTTTTAAAAATATTTAATTTTTTTTATTTTCTTTAAAAATAAATAATACGGCATTTTTCTGGAATATTAGGGCATGTTTGGTGTATAATATTGGATAAGTCCTGATAGTATAAGACCTGATAGTATGAGACCTGATTGTATAAGACCTGATTGAATTTTAATACTATCTAGCGTTTGGTACGATATTGTATAAAATAATATATCTATATTTTTGGGATACATAACTCTATATTTCTATATTTTCTGACCTGAATTACCTATAAATTTAGGAAGACCAGAAATACAAATCATACATACCCTTTCTTGGTGTTGGCAGAATGAATAGCAATATCTCTCATTCTCGTACCCAACAGGAACAATATTCTGATGTAAAAAATCAATTTTGTAGAAAATCAAGATTATAATCTTTCCATTTTTATTTGAAATACAATCGTATCCCTTATTTGTAGCCTATTAATTAAAGATTTAATTTTTTGTTAATAGGGATTTGAATTTATTTCCGTTTTGTTTTTTCATTTACTCTTGTATATATATCCCCTATCATTGTAAATCAAATTATATCAATTCAGAAAACTCTTTTTTTACATATTACAATATGGTATTAGAGCACCCTATAGACTGCTCTTAGATATTTCTCCTTGGGTGAGTGCATGGATCGACTAACATCTAAATGGGTGCTCTGATACCATATTGTAATATGTGAAAAAAGGGTTTTTTGAATTGATACAAATTTAATGATAAATTAAATATCAGACTTTCAGCTGACCATTGTCCTCCTAATAATTCAAATTTGTAAAAGAATTTGTTAAATATAAAGCCATTCCTGAACCTTTCCAACATGTATCTCATCCCTTTCTATTATTAACTAAATCTTATCCAGCAAAAATAAAAATATCAGACCCTTTCATTTTATAATGTATGTGAACGACAATTTAAGTAAATCTTCAAAAGAGTCATAATCGCAACTTCTTTTTTATGTTTTTAATATACCGACCGTTTGAGCTTAATCAACTCATCAATTTAATAAGAATTAAACCCAAATTTTTTCTCCAACTATTCAATTTGTGTTGTCAAACGTGTATAATCACAACTTCTTTTTACATCTTGAAAAATCATAATAAAAAAAAACTAGTTTTGCTAGCTATGATATTGATGCTAAATTTCTTGCAAAGGATCAAAATGAACAAAAATAAATACATGGAAAATTGGCAATGATAAAAAGTTTCCCCCTTTACCCGTTTATTATCCATGCCACATATATAAAAAAGGGGTGAAAGGCCTTTGGATGAACCTTATCTTACAATGTTGATGATATCACATCTCAGCAACCTTAACCCCAAAATTTTCTGGACGTCCTTAGATAACAGTCAGAAGTGAATCAAAAATATGTTAAAATATCATGCCATTCTTGCTGAGAATGATAATAGTTAACTTATTCTTATTAAGATTTTTTTTTTGAATAAATTCAAAGGTATCCTCTTGCCGTAACCGAAGACTAATCCCCATCGAGCACCGTCGGACCCTTTTGGGGTGGCTCTCCCAAATCCTTTTTTTCCATTCCCAGGGCTCGAACTCGAGACCTCTGGTTAAGGGGCACAGACTCTTTACCACCTGTGCCAAAGGAGTTTGGTATCTTATTAAGATTCTTGTTGTTACAATTGGTGAATCTTGTTTTATTCAGTTTTCCTAACTGTGATCTGGGACAGTCCCAAAGACCATATTAATATGTTCTGAGGCATCAGTAACACTGTTTAAAGCAGAAGAAAAGTCCTTTAGACATGTCTTCCATATTGGCTTTTGGGGTTTCTCCAGAGTCATCGCTTCTAGCCATTAATGCACTTGTACCAGGAGACTCTGTGGCAATACAACATTCTCAGATGAAGCTATCCGCAGCACAGGAACAACTGACTCTGGTGGTGAAATTGTAGAGAGATATCGAAGGAGCATCTCTATGATTTGACTAAAATTTGGTCGATCATTTGGATCCTCTTTCCAACATGAAGTTACAATATGAGCTAAATCCTCAGGAAGGTCTTCAGCACTGGGCCTTGTATTCTGAAATAATTAAATATTTGTGTCATGAATCCTAAGTAAAATCCAAGAATAACATTTACAGCAACATATTCAGTGGTAAGCACAAGTAATATTATGATTATAGTCATATAAAGATTAGAGATGAATGAGAATAAAAACTAGAGAATTATAATACCCCAATGACAACAACTTATGAGGTAAAGTTGTCCATGAGGTATCAAGTAATGTCACAATTAAACTAGACCCTGTAGTGGTAGAGCATTTCTCCCCAGAAAAAAAATGAAGGGGTCCTTTTCTGAAGTCGGATCATCAAAATATTGCGAGTACAGTTCCTTTTGGGTCCCTAACAAAAAACATGGTTCTCACTTTAGTCCCTCACAAAAAAAAATAGTCGCCTGGTCCCTATAAAATTCAAGTGGACTTATTTTAGTCTTTTTGAGGAACCAATGTGGGTCTTTTTTAAATTTGCGAGGGACCACGATTTTAACTAAATGGGTCTACTCTGAATTTTTTAGGGACCTCTAGACTATTTTTTTTTTTGTAAGGGACTAAAGTGGGGATCGTATTTTTTGTTAGAGACCTAAAAGGAGCTTTACTCAAATGTTGTTTGGACACTGATCATATTTAAATAGAAACTCTAGAACTTGCAACTTTCAAGGGAAATTCGCAATTTTTTTACTATGATAAATATAATATATAATATGGCAAGCATAAATAGATGTCCGAATTCAAAGGTTAAATATGTTTACATAAGTGTCAAGAAATGATCAACCCTTCCAAAATGTGACTTTACCGTGTAACTATTCTACTATTGGAATGAAGTTAGCAAGTGGCCATAAATTGTGCAAGTATGATCACATTAAGTAGAATTAACTATCAAGTAAACATCAGAATGTCATTTACCTTAAAAGCAGCTGCATATGCTGCCTGTAGATTAGACATGCCTTCAAAGGGCAACTTATTATGGATGAGCTCCCACAACACAATTGCAAAGCTGTAGGCATCCACCTTATGGTTGTAATGCTTCTTCTCACCTTGTCTTAGAGTAACAGTGATGTAAAGCTGCCACCAAACAGGAAAGTAAGGATAAATTACTTAATATGGCAATTAGGAAGTACTTCTGGAGCCATCCAACGATATGTTCCCATTTCAGCAGTCATCATCTCTGTTAAGGACTCTTCTCTGGCTAGACCAAAATCAGCAAGTTTAACTGTCTTATGATCTGCTGTCATTTACCTTAAACGCAACATAGCAACCTCTCGGGCAAACCGAGCCTCTCTCTTTGAAATCTCTTCTGGGGTTTCTCCCATGTTAATAATCTTAACAGCAACATTCTGATTTTTATATCTACAATCAGAAAATCCAACAAGAACAACTCAACATGTCAGCAAATACTCTTATCTAATGGATGTAGAATGTGTATTTGTCCAAACAGATTAGTCCAAACCGTGACTCTGAAATTTGATATAAATCTAAATGAAAGTGCTCACTTAGAAATCAAAACAAACTTTGAGCTAAATCTTATAAAAAAAATTAGAACTTTTTAGGCTTTTTGACCATTGTAGCCCTTATGTAATAATTAATTACCAAATTGACCTTGATTATAAACTATTTCAAAAATTTAACCTCTCCAGAAAACATAACACCAATCTGCCCCTGTTTGACCAAGCCTACCCGGGTACCCCCTTCCCTACCCGGGTAGATTTTGAAATTTTCTATCTACCCGGGTAGGGAGGGGGGTACCCGGGTATATTTCTTGAATCTGGAAAATGTTTGAATTATTTACCCGGGTAGGGAGGCGGGTACCCGGGTAAATAATCCAGATTGAAAAACGAGCAGGGATGGTGCCATGCCAACTGAAGAACAACAACTCCAAATTGAAAATGCCAAACTCAAAGTTGAGGTTTGTGTCCACAAAACTCAAAAACATAGGTTATAATTACTTTTCTGATTTTCTTTATATATAAAATCCAGATTGAAAATTACACTCTTAGAACATTTGTTGGTATAGAAATATACCCGGGTACGCAATTGTCGCTGTCTTCAGTGCCTGCCTCAGAAGTTGCGGTCTTCGGTCATCAAAGCTCAATGTCACGTGAAACGTTAACATTAAAAGTAAAACAAAACCAAATCTTGACCTATTATACAGAGCAACTTAACAAAAAAGAGGTCTCAAGAATAAGATAGTTTGATCGTTGTTGTAGAGAGAAATGGCTGGTAATGCAAATAGGAGATTGGGCGTGGCTGTGGATTTCTCACCATGCAGCATCAAAGCACTAAAATGGACGGTGGATAATGTTGTCAAAGAAGGGGATCACCTCATTCTTGTTATCATTCGCACCTCAGAATACTACGAGCACGGCGAGATGCAGCTCTGGGAAGCCACCGGCTCACGTTAGTAATCTCTGTTACCATGCTTCTATACGTGTTGCAATTCATGTACCCGAAATATATATAGGAGCTTATAGAACAAAAAATTCAATTCGGAGTTGTTGTTCTTCAGTTGGCATGGCACCATCTCTGCTTGTTTTTCAATCTGGATTATTTACCCGGGTACCCGCCTCCCTACCGGGTAAATAATTCAAACATTTTCCCAGATTCAAGAAATATACCCGGGTACCCCCCTCCCTACCCGGGTAGATAAAAATTTTCAAAATCTACCCGGGTAGGGAAGGGGGTACCCGGGTAGGCTTGGTCAAACAGGGGCAGATTGGTGTTATGTTTTCAGGTGAGGTTAAATTTTTGAAATAGTTTATAATCAAGGTCAATTTGGTAATTAATTATTACATAAGGGCTACAATGGTCAAAAAGCCGAACTTTTTATGATAGAAGGATTCAATAACCAAAATTGATTCCAGAAAACAGAACCAGAAAAATTAAAATATAAACAAACACACAAATAATCTAGTTTGACTTACTTTCCTTCATAGAATTTGGCATGAGCACCTTCCCCAATTTTTGGCCCAATAAATAGTTGTCTGTGATCTATAAACCACTCAGCTTCTAAATTGAACTCCTCAACCGAGTGAACCTCATTCCCAGATCTCTAAGAAATTCAAAATGGACCAATTTAGTTGAAATTGTGATCTCTCACAAATTCAAAAATGACCCATATTAGTCCCAAAAAAGGACTAAAATGAGTCCATTTTGAATTTCTTAGGAACCACGAATAGCCTTTTTATTTGCTAGGGATTAAAGTGGGAATCGTAAAATTTGCTGAGGACCGAAAAGGACATTTACTCTAAAAGTAAAATCCCTTTTGGATCTCTAACAAAAAATATGATCCCCACTTTCATTCCTTAAAAAAAAAGGTCAACTTTTGGTCCCTCTACGGTTCCAGTTCTTTGAAAATATGATCCCTCAAAAATTTAATGAAGATCCAATTTAATCCTTAAAAAAGGACTACTATGAATTTTTTTTTATAAGGGATTAAAGTAAGGACCATACTTTTTGTTAGGGACTCAAAAATGGACTTTACTATAACATTAATCTTGAGGCTAAGATAATAGTGAGAGGAATCTACATGACTGAATAATCGGGCCATATTGGGCTTTATACCTTCATGATTTTGTTTGGTCCAATTATTTGTTCAAGTATGCTTGTAAGACAACAAAGTCTAAAATACCACAATGGATTATGGTCTTGCATTAACTGGGCTAGTCACTGTCCCAAGCCTCATCAGCCTCTTTTGCTGTTCTCCTCTTATGGATATCACTTTTGATCACATTACTATGTGAATTTGTGGTGTTGTCCAAATCATCCCCAGTGTCCCTCATACTATATCCATCAGCTTTTGATACTCTTGAGTCCTCCTCAGCATCTGAAAGCCACATCAAGTTTTCTGAATTGCTAAATATATCTATGGATTCAGAATCATTTCTGCTAATTGCTTCTTGCCTCCCTCTCACACTCTTTGTTGCATCAAAGCTATTATGATATTGAGTAGAATCATCAACCTTACCCTCATGATCCCTCACAACTTTCTTTTTGTCTCTCTTTATTTGATACGCATACTCATCATCATTGCTGCTTTTATAGTTATTATCACTAAACTGAATCTTGCAAGCATTGTAGCCATTTCTTTTATTTTTCCCTTGGGGAAGTTGTCACAACAAACTTGCACAGTCTCATGAAACTTCCAATGGAGATGCATATTTTGCACAACTCCTCCGAAGACTCCACGAACACCAACCAGAACATAGTTCTTATTCCTGAAGGCAATTTTTTTAAATGCCTGAAGCTGTTCAGGTGTTAAGAGCTCTGGATCATGCCGAGTTGGAGGCAGGTCTGGTAGCTCATACTTCTTGAGTTTTTGTAGTAGCAATGCCACTTTCTTCTTGGCCTGCAATATTTGGAAGGCAGAAAAATAAGATTTAATCAAATGTTCATCTAACTAATACTACAACAAACATAAAAAGCAAAAGAATCAACTGATATGAAATAATAACTTAAAGCTAATGGGGAATATTCAATTTCTACAGCGAAGAAACAAGAAGAATCTCAAGCAGTACTCTCCCTCTCTCTCTCACACACACACACACACATCAACCCAATTTTCACTTCCTTATTCAACCCAATTTTCACTTATTGGGTTTCATAGTATTCAATCAATCAACAAAACACACACACACACACACACACACACAAAGATAGTTCTCATCTCTTATCAACCCAACAACCCAATTCTCACTTCCTTATTGGGTCTCATAGTATTCAATCAATCAACAAAACGATCATACAAATATGTTATAAGCTGTAATCATGGAAACTCTTGAGCTTGCTAAATTTTGAACAGAAATCTAAGTTCAGGCAACTCTTACAAACTATATCATAAATTTGAATGCATAAAACTCAGACATGGTGTAACAGCCTGTTGTACACCGGTATTGTTAACATTGATTATGATATTAAGCGCAGTTACAATCACAGTGATTGGGTTAATTAAATTACGGGCAAATTTTTCTTTTAACATATTCCTTTTCTTACATCAATACATTTCCGTAATCAATTAAAACAATACTATAATTGTAAAAGCAATACGCGGAAGCATACATTTCTCTAACATCGCAAATCATTCTTTTTATTCAATTCATTCAAACTCACCATCTTACTCTCACATTTTACCAAGTTATAGTTCTTTACGTTGTCTACGCGTGGTTTCAAACCACGTACCATTTGGAGTTCTACCCATCAAGTTAAGCCCCTTTCTTTTAGTCTAGAAAAACCTGAATTTTCAAAATTTACACTGTGGTAATCGATTACCAGTGGGTGGTAATCGATTACCACCTGTCAAAAATGAGGCAGTAGCCAATTTTCTCAATCCTCTGTTCTGGTAATCGATTACCAACTTTGGGTAATCGATTACCTCACATGGTAATCGATTACCAAAGGCCAGTAATCGATTACCAGTGAAGACAGTAGCTAATTTTTCGTCCCCTGTTGCATGGTAATCGATTACCATGCCTTGGGTAATCGATTACTATGCAGCAAAATGACAGATTACAGCATTTTAAGCCCCAAAAAGGTTGTGTAATCCATCCCTAACCCCTTGGTACTCCACACAACACATAATCATGTCCTAATGTAGGCCCTAGGCCCTTCCATCATACAATTTCTTTAAAACATGCATCATTTACAAAGTCCTCAAATAATGGCCATTTACATACAAATATGGACCATGTTTACAACATGAACACCAAGACTTCAAGGCTATGAATGTGGCAATGGACAAGTCCCATGCTCACTCAAAATATACAGTTATCCATGCCATGAATAATGAAGCGTAAACAAGACTTAGAATATAATCATGAACACTAACAAAAGCATGGAAATAACATCATGCAATATGTTCATGACCTAAGTCTCAAAATACTAATGTCATGCCATGTGCAATCCAATAGTCCTCCTCCAAAATGTCATGCAATCCTAATGCACCGCATGCCAATCCAATGTCCACTATACGGGCTTCTTGCCCGAAGCTCCTCCCAGCTCATAGTGACCTGAAATGTGGTCCCCCAAACACGGGGTGAGATATACGGATATATCTCAGTAAACCAATGGAGCTAGAGGCTCTCTCCACTCCATGGCTCACTAAAATGTATAAATATGACATCATGCAATATGCAAGCAATACAATATCACCATCCACCTGGAGACACCCAAGAACATCCACGCATGGATTCATGTTCAAGGACTCCATCATATAACTCCCGAGACAGTCCTGGCGCCTCTCCCATGGTTGAGAAGACTCCATGGCAATACCCAACCGGAACTCCTCATGAGCCCTATCCGGCGGACGTCCCCCGCTTGGATCATCCTGATGTCGCTCCCAGAGTCAACACCATGGCATCTCCAACTGGCATTCTCCCGTAGGATGAACCCAGCGGATGTCCAAACCAACACACGTCAACTGGCCAGTGACCAAACAATTTTCACAAAATACAAGCAATATGCATACAAGCACACAATCACACCATGTCATAACCACATCATCCAACCACTACCTTCCACTAGGTGTGGTGGAGCACACTAGGGATTAAACCCAAGTTCCAAGAGTTTACCTCAATACGAGCAATCCGTTCCAAACGTATGCTCCAACTTAACTTTTCACAATTCCGTCCGTGTGAGGCACCCTACAACAATCATCAAATCCAAATTACACCAAAACTCATTTTTCATAAAATTTCCTCAAATTCGCCTAAGTTAAAAAAACCTATATTTTTCACCAAAAATTAACATAGCATTTCTAGCTTACAAGCATGATTCTAAGGCCTTTTCATCTAATAGCATTTTTCCATTTGGGCTCTCTATCATCACACATCTAAAATCAAAGGTTTGAACATAAATTTCTAGATCTATGAAATCAAACACAAACATACCACAAATATACTCACAATGTGTTGTATGATCACCACCAAGGCTTCGCTAAACCATTAGAAGATCAAAACTCCAAGAAATCTCCAAGAACCCAAGTGGGTCGAATCTGATTTTGCCAAAAATGCAGCCAAGGAGGTGGATTCAAGGCTTCTAAGTGTTACCAATGGCTTTGGAAGGTTGTTTACAATAGATTTCAACACCAAAATCAAGCGATTCGGTGAAGAAATGGAGAAATGGTGAAATGGTGAAGGAAATGGTGTTTGGCTTCCTTTTGTGCACGGGAGGGCGCGAGAGAGAAGAAGAAAAGAGAGGAAAGAAAGAAGAAAAAGAGGGTGGGGCCAAGTGACTTCGGTCACACGGGTCCCACACGCGATCTAACTTTAACCCCGATAAAAATTCCGATCATAAATTCTTAATCTACATATTTTTCCAGTCCATGACATATTTTTATTTCTCCAAAATATTGATAAAAATTTCACACCTATCGGTACACTCACACCACAGTATTTTAACACTAAAAATTCACTATTCATCAATTTTTCCCAAATTTGCCTATTCACTCGATTTTCCGCCCTGATTCCATTTCCAGTATTACTTTTGTCATATGAAATCTCTAACTCAGTATTTAAGCCTCAGAACACACGGTTGGCAAATTACCATTTTGCCCTTTTTGCACATTTTGGCCATAATCCTTGGATTTTCACTAATCCACCAACTTTCATTTCACAATATAATATAAAAATTCACATTTAAATATATGAGGTGTTATATTCACCCCACCTTTTAGAAATTTTGTCCGCAAAATTAAATCATACCTGCTCGCTAACTCAGGATACAGCCGGAGAATCTCGTCCTCCCGCTCCCAAGTAGCCTCCTCAGGTGTGCGGCCTTCCCACTGAATCTTCAGCATGAGAATCACTTTACTTCTCAATCGCTTTTCACTGCGGTCCAATACTGCAATAGGACCGATGGGAGTCTTCAAGTTCTCCCTGATTTCAATATTATCCGGTATCACCACATGTGATTCATCCGGAACATAACGTCGCAACTGCGACACATGAAAAACATCATGTAAATTAGACAACTGAGGGGGTAAGGCAAGCTGATAGGCCACCAATCCTACTCTTTTCATAATTTGATATGGCCCAATGAATCGTGGACTCAGCTTCCTCACACCCAACGCACGGCCAACACCTATGACCGGAGATAATCGTACAAAAACGTGGTCACCTTCCTCAAATTCCAGCGGTCTATGCTTATTGTCATAGTAACTTTTCTGCCGATTCCGTGCTTGTTTCAATTTTTCTCTGATCATTTCAATTTGCACTGTTGTTTCCTGCACAAAATCCGGACCAAATCTTTCTTTATCGCCTACCTCAGTCCAACAAGTGGGCGTACGACACCTCCTGCCATACAAAACCTCATATGGTGCCATACCTAGACTGGAATGAAAACTGTTATTATAAGAAAACTCCACCAGTGGTAGGTACTTATCCCAAGCATTACCCTGTTCCAGTGTGCAAGCTCTCAGCATATCCTCAAGTGTCTGTATGGTCCTCTCAGTCTGACCATCCGTCTGCGGGTGATAAGCAGTGCTCAGTCGAAGCTGAGTGCCAAAAGCCTGCTGCAAAGCTCCCCAAAATTGTGAAGTAAACTTCGGGTCCCGATCACTCACAATGCTAATCGGTATCCCATGGAGTCTAACAATCTCCTTTACATACAGTGTAGCCAACTTCTCTATGGTGTAATCCACTCGTACTGGTAGAAAATGTGCAGACTTCGTAAGTCGGTCCACAATAACCCAAATCGAATCGTAACCAGCTTGAGTTCGCGGCAATCCAACAACAAAATCCATTGAAATACTCTCCCATTTCCATTCAGGTATATCCAGCGGCTGAAGTAATCCAGCAGGTTTCTGATGCTCTATTTTCACTTTCTGGCAGACCAAGCACTTAGATACGTACTCAGCAACATCCCTTTTCATCCCAGGCCACCAGAACTTAACTTTCAAATCTTGGTACATTTTTGTGGCACCTGGGTGGATAGCAAATTGACCCTTATGGGCCTCAGTCATAACTTCCTCTGCAAGTTCCTTGGGCACAACAATCCTGCCCTGATATAATAATAGCCCCTGTTCATTAACAGATATGCCACTCTGGCCTTTCAAATACTTTATACTTTCATTGCGAATCTGAGTCTCTTTAACCTTCTCGTGCAGCTCGTTCTCAATTCGCGTTAACTCCATATCACACATTCTTCCTGCAAAGAAATCCGTTATTTTCATGTCACGGAATTGCTCAATCACTTCATTGTCCCACATCATCATATGAGATAAGTTAACAGACTTCCTACTCAATGCATCTGCCACAACATTGGCCTTTCCCGGGTGGTATTTCAGCTCAAAGTCATAATCTTTCAAGAATTCAACCCATCTACGCTGCCTCATATTCAGCTCCTTCTGATCAAACAAATATTTTAAGCTTTTATGGTCGCTGAACACAGCAAATTTCATCCCATACAGAAAGTGCCTCCAGATTTTCAAGGCAAACACAATAGCAGCCAATTCTAAGTCATGCGTCGGATAATTTTCTTCATGCGGCCTTAACTGCCTAGACGCATATGCAATCACTTTTCCTTCCTGCATCAGCACGCTCCCTAAACCTTTCTTAGAAGCGTCACAATATAACACAAACTCACCCTCCGGATCAGGTAAAGTTAACACCGGAGCAGTAGTCAATTTCTCTTTTAGTAGCAAAAAACAGTCCTCACATTCCTGGGTCCACACAAAAGGAGTATCCTTTCGTGTCAATCGAGTCAACGGTAGAACCATTGCAGAAAATCCTTGTATAAATCGGCGATAATAGCCAGCAAGCCCCAGAAAACTTCTAATCTCAGTCACAGTCTTAGGTCGTTCCCAGTCACTTACCGCTTCAATCTTGCTTGGATCCACTGCAATACCACTTGCAGAAATAACGTGACCCAAAAATTGCACCTCAGACAACCAGAATTCACACTTAGACGGTTTGGCATATAGTTTCTTGTCCTTCAACACCTGCAACACAGTCCTCAAATGGTCGACGTGCTCCTCCTTACTCTTAGAGTAGATCAAGATGTCATCAATAAATACAATTACAAAATGGTCCAAATACGGTTTGAAAATACGGTTCATATAATCCATGAACACCGCAGGGGCATTTGTAAGCCCAAAAGGAATCACTTGATATTCAAAATGTCCATATCTGGATCGGAAAGCTGTTTTAGGTACATCCTCCGGTTTAATCCGAATCTGGTGATATCCGGACCGGAGATCAATCTTTGAAAATACGCAGGCATCCCTCAACTGATCTAGTAAATCATCAATACGCGGTAATGGGTACCGGTTCTTAATAGTCACTTTATTCAGCTGTCGGTAGTCAGTGTACAATCTCATGCTACCATCCTTTTTCTTCACAAATATCACCGGTGCTCCCCACGGAGACACACTTGGCCTAATAAAATTCTTCGCAGACAGTTCTTCAATGTGTTTCTTCAACTCGGCCAACTCAAGTGGCGACATCCGGTATGGAGCCAAGGAGATCGGCCCCACACCAGGCAATAGATCAATCGAGAATTCAATCTCTCTCTCAGGTGGAAATTCCGGTATCTCATCCGGAAATACATCCTCAAACTCATTAACAACTGGAATAGCAGAAATCTCCTCCTTTTTATCACCCACCAATCCGCCCAACAAGACATATCCCAAATCTCCAGCCTTCAAGGCTTTCACAGTTTGACTGACAGACAAATACAAGGACGGACAAACAGACAGCCTCTCGTGAGATAGCAACAACCTCTTCCCGCAGCAATCAATCATTGCGCAGTTCCGAGACAACCAATCCATCCCCAAAATCAAATTGACAGAGGCCAGGGGTAAGATAATTAAATCAATGGTATAACCCCTGCCTAAATAAGTAAACTTCACATCTTCACAAGTCCAAGACGATTCACTAACCTCTCCTGTAGCGGTAGTAATACGCATCGGAGGAACCATCCGTGTTACCTTTAAGTCCAATGCCTTAGCCACATAGTCCGCCACAAATGAATGTGTTGCTCCCGAATAAAACAACACAGATAAATCAACATTAGAGAGAAAAATTATACCTTTAACCAGATTCGGAGCCTTTTCAGTATGTTGAGCATTTGTAGTATAAACTCGTCCCACAGTAGGAACAACAGCAGTAGGAGCAGCAGTAGTAGTAGCTGGCAGTAAGGCCTGCAGATTCGCAGCCTGCCCCGAAGAAGATGGACAATTTCTAGCAAAGTGGCCATTCCGACCACATTTATAACAAGCCGACGAATCAGCACCACACACACCTTTGTGGTATTTCCCACACTTCCCACATTGTGGGGTAGGATATCTGTTCGCAGCTCCGCCACCACCAGTGTTTCCACCACTCTTGAACTGACCAGGAGGCTGCCTTACATGCAATCCCCTACCCCTGTTATTATTATTGAAACCTCCTCTATTAATGTTTCCAGAAGGACCAGGTGTCCTCTTAACTTCTTGCTCTTTTACCTTATCCGATTTTGGATACCTCCCATAAACAGTCTCGACCCTCTTGCATTGGGTCACCAAATCAGCAAAGTTTCTTACCGCCGTATTAGACATTCTTTTTGCAATCTTTTCATTCAGCCCTCTCTGGAACTTAGCTGATAAAAACTCAGGAGTAGGTAGAGTACCCCCATAATTAGCAAACTTGACAAGTTCATTAAGTTTCGCCACATAGGTATCCACGGTCATGACTCCCTGTACCAAATTATCAAATTCACCTTGCTTTGCCTCCCGAACATCGCGGGGAAAATATTCTTCATGAAATAATCCTTCAAACATAGTCCAAGAGATAACCTCACCCTGAATAACATACGGGCGAGACACATTGTCCCACCACTCTTGGGCATCACCCTCCAACATATAAACCGAATACAACAATTTCTGCGGATCTTGGCATCTCATCACCTGGAAAATCTTATCCATACCCCTCAACCAAGCAGTAACCTCCTTTGGGTCTCTTGACCCCAGAAATGCGGGTGACTTATGTTTCCTAAAAGATATGAGCCTACGCTCATCGTCAGCATTATCAAGCACCTGCCCAGCAGCCCCAGTGGATTGGGCAACAGATGATGGATCAGGAACATAGCTAGGGTCAGTAGTAGTATGATGACTAGCCTCACCAGTGTGGTGACTAGCCCCACTCTCCCCCTGTTGAGGAGTAACAGATGGCGTCGGTGTAGGAGTCACCGTAGCCGTATGTGGAGGTGAATTATCCCTCCTAGGACGACCTCTATCCGCCCTCATCTCAGCCATGAAGGCCTGCATCATATCCTGATTAGTTTTCATCAGGTTCTCAGTCATATTTCTATTTGCATCCGTTTCCGCCTGCAGAGCATTCAGGACTGCAGTGACCGGATCCGGTGGCAAAGGACCTGCACCACGTGCCCCACGGCGACCTCGTGCCCTACTCATGATATCTGTACATGTAACACAAAGGAATGAGTTGATCAGACCCACACTGAGGAATCACATATACATTAATCATAAATAGTTCACAGATAGCTATGGCACACAAGATACAACATACACAAACAATCAGAGTTCCCTATACGCAAGAAGCCCGTATAGTGGACATTGGATTGGCATGCGGTGCATTAGGATTGCATGACATTTTGGAGGAGGACTATTGGATTGCACATGGCATGACATTAGTATTTTGAGACTTAGGTCATGAACATATTGCATGATGTTATTTCCATGCTTTTGTTAGTGTTCATGATTATATTCTAAGTCTTGTTTATGGTTTAATATTCATGGTATGGATAACTGTATATTTTGAGTGAGCATGGGACTTGTCCATTGCCACATTCATAGCCTTGAAGTCTTGGTGTTCATGTTGTAAAAATGGTCCATATTTGTATGTAAATGACCATTATTTGAGGACTTTGTAAATGATGCATGTTTTAAAGAAATTGTATGATGGAAGGGCCTAGGGCCTACATTAGGACATGATTATGTGTTGTGTGGAGTACCAAGGGGTTAGGGATGGATTACACAACCTTTTTGGGGCTTAAAATGCTGTAATCTGTCATTTTGCTGCATAGTAATCGATTACCCAAGGCATGGTAATCGATTACCATGCAACAGGGGACGAAAAATTAGCTACTGTCTTCACTGGTAATCGATTACTGGCCTTTGGTAATCGATTACCATGTGAGGTAATCGATTACCCAAAGTTGGTAATCGATTACCAGAACAGAGGATTGAGAAAATTGGCTACTGCCTCATTTTTGACAGGTGGTAATCGATTACCACCCACTGGTAATCGATTACCACAGTGTAAATTTTGAAAATTCAGGTTTTTCTAGACTAAAAGAAAGGGGCTTAACTTGATGGGTAGAACTCCAAATGGTACGTGGTTTGAAACCACGCGTAGACAACGTAAAGAACTATAACTTGGTAAAATGTGAGAGTAAGATGGTGAGTTTGAATGAATTGAATAAAAAGAATGATTGCGATGTTAGAGAAATGTATGCTTCCGCGTATTGCTTTTACAATTATAGTATTGTTTTAATTGATTACGAAAATGTATTGATGTAAGAAAAGGAATATGTTAAAAGAAAAATTTTCCCGTAATTTAATTAACCCAATCACTGTGATTGTAACTGCGCTTAATATCATAATCAATGTTAACAATACCGGTGTACAACGGGCTGTTACACATGGTTTGTGCCAGATGATGTACTCCCATTTTCAATAGGAGACATTCAATTGCAAAGAGTCTTTGTCCAAAGCTAATATAAGCTACTAAGATAACAATATATGAAAGTGAAAGTGAAAACATGGATTACAAAGTGAAGTACAAAGGGTAATAGGAAGGTTTAGATAATATACTCTTCTGAGATTGTAAATGAGCCTCTCCTCCTCGGTCATAAGTTTCTTCTTCAATTTCTTAGCTCTTCGAATTTCCCTCAATGTTTTACCAGACTCTTTCTGCATTCTCCTTTCCACCTTGCTCCTCATACTCCTTCCTTTCGATGTTGACATTGCCCGAGATAAGGATAATCCATTCAAAACATTCAACGGCTTAACATAACAAGAAAAACTAACTTCATCGTATGCTGAGTTTTTAACAATGTTGTTCTGCTCACATGTATGTCCTAAAGGTACAATATTTCTGACACAAAATAAATCAAAATCAATCCCATAATTCAAAATCATAATAATAACAAGGCTTAGTGATTGTTGCTTAAAAATAAATAAAAAAATAAAAAAGTAGAAGAAGAAGTTGGAAGAGAGAGAGAGTAATAAAAGGGAGAAGCTTTGGTACGAAAGAGATGAGGGAGAGGGTGAATCAAGTAAAGGAATAAACTTTGAGGTGAAAGAGAAAATGGGGTTTAGGCATTTCTGAGCGGAATCACTTTTTATTTTTAATTTCATGATTTGTAGAAAGAGGGAAAACACAAAACGTTACTTGAAGAGATTGGATTGAAGGTGAAGGAGAGAAGAGTGGCTTGAAGCAATGCCTCTGCAGATTTCTCGCACCAAACATTCTTCGTTTTTTGATTTCCTGGGTTTTCACAGTAACAAGCAAAAGGGCAAACAGAAACAGGGTTTTTGAAGGTTTTGCCAAACACGCCTCTAGTTATTTTCTTTTATAATTCTTTTAATTACTAAAGTAAGGCTAATTTGCATATTATTACCAAAGTGTCGAGTTGGTGTTTTGACCCAAAATCAGAAAAAATTTACTGAATTAATGGAAAATTCAAGTATTTTATCAAAATAATATAATCTTATGTCTAACTGTGCATTCGCTTATGCACAAATCGTGTATTTTTTTTTATAAGTGACTTGAATGCTTGATGTGTCTTCCTACATTATTTCGAGGGGAAAGATCTTCTTACTACTAAAAAAGTTCACCACTTTTATAACCAATTTTATTAGCGTTGATTTTCTTCAATCTAACGGTTGTAATTTATTAAGAATTAATAATTAATTAAAAGTATAACCCAATAATTTTCAATAAATTACAACCGTTAGATTGACAAAAATCAATAGTAATAAGATTGGATGTAAAGGTGATAAACTTTTTTTGTGGTAAATAGATCCTTCCCCTTATTTTGATAATTTTTTTTAAAATTTTGCGCCTATTGGGATAATGGTTTCGAATTTTGCATCAAGATGGTCAAAAGGTCGTGTCAAGTTTGAGTTTTTTTTTTTTTTTTTGCTTTGAAAATTTCCTTTAGATTTAATTATTAGTTTAATTTTTTAATTTTTTTTAAACGGGTTGAGAGTCTACCAATTTTTTAAGTATCCATATGTTGGTTATCTTTACCATCTCTTATAAAGTTTTTCACCCTCATTTTATAACTCTTTTCTAAATGACTTGAACAATTATCACTCATAGATTCTTAAAGAAAGAAGGATCATAAAATATACGTATGGATCATTATCAAAAAATTTCAGATACACAGAATCCCTTAAAATGATAAGCATATAGAGCATACATGCTTCTTTTTTAGAAGAGATTATGCTAATAACATTATGGCAATAAAATTTCCATTAAACTTTTATTCTAGCAGCTGAGACATAAAATAAGTTAGGGCCTACCATTTTATTTTCTCTCAAATATTTCACCTTTCTCTCACATATTTCACCTTTTTCTCTCTTCATTGTTGCGTCTGCTACAAGAAAGAAAGTAAAGAAAGTTCTGCTGCAACAACAGAAGTTTTATTCCTTAACATTATACTAGGTTTTTGGAAAGAAAAAAGAAACTTATAGAGTATTCATGGAGATAAGAACACACTAATTTTATTTCTATTTCAATATCTTCCATCTTATAAATAACAAGTTTCATTTTATAAAAAAAGGAAGTAGAACATAAATGTCAAATCTTACATCATAAGCAGACATAATAATGACACATCAACAATTACTTTTAACAAAATATTACAATCCAAGGCCCAAAAAGTAACCTTTTTGACAAAACACTACCATTGTAGTTAAAATCTCGATTTATCACTATGATTTTACGTTTTTACGATTTTCTCCATCAAAACGATTTTACTAATATTGCAAATGCTTTTACGTGTTGGCGATTTTTTATGATTTTTTTACATTAGTAATTTGCGTTTTATGATTTTTTAATCCGGTTTCAATTTTACTTAAGATCTTGATTTTGACAACATTGAACACTACAATCCAAAACAATAAAGTAACTTTTGACTTTAGCACGCTACAATCCAAATCATTAAAGTAGCTTTGTCTAAAGTGACTTTTCTAAAAATGACTTTTTTATTTTAAAAATGATTGTGAGGATTGATTACGTGGGTGTCAGATTGAGCTCTCTCCTTTGTTCAAAATTAAGATTGCCATAAAAAGTACCATACTAAGACTGATTAGCTTTTATCTTTTCATGTATGATCTCATTCATGACCTCCGCATTAGGATATTGAGAATCTTCAAAATAAGAATTGAACCCTCGAGGTCTAACTAGTTCATCAACAATATTATGAAAAGGAATTACTGCTTAGCCTTGTGATGAACTTGGGCTGATTAGGTCAGGATGTGTAACGGTATATCCAAATGTTAAATACTTCTTCAAATTATTATTTATTGTCATCAAATGTTATTAATTTAATCTCAATTAATAATAACTTTATAACTATTTTGATGTTAAAAATTATTCAGGCACCTAATTGATGTAATAATATTTTAAAAACTAAATTAATGTTCTAAGAAAATGGGTATAAAAAAAAATTGGAGTTCTCATTTCTTACCACGTGATACAAATGTGACATTTTTCATAACTCAGTTGAACAATTGTTGGGTGAATATATAGTTTTATGATTATTCCAGGTCAAATAATCAAAATTAGAAAATAATGCATTCTTAAAAGGCTAGTTGTGAAGCGGGAAAAATCATTCGTTTTAATATTTCTTTCTCAAGATCAATTTTTTTTTTAAATTAGTAATTTACTTCTCAAAATTTGTCTCAATTTAATCATTTGTGTACCGTTTGTGCAGAATATGGGAGTGAGATGCATCGTTTAGTATTCAAAATAAAGTATTTAATCACAATACTAAACCAAATTTAAACTTGTAAAGATTGTTTAAATTTTGACCCAGTTCTAATGATAATATGTTGAATTGGGTTAGATATAGAACTAGAGACATTGTGATACTGCATAACATTCTAAAGAATTAATTATTAAAATTTGTGGATTGATTAGCAAAATCTCAAGTTGATGATTTAATATAAAACTATATCCGTGGAGTTTGTGACTATGAACTAACAAAAATAGCATAATCTAAATAAAATGTAATGCTAGACATAATTGAATAAACTAGTAATTTAACAAATCGTGAATGTTGTTATATATAAAACTAGTTGACATGAAAAACAAATCATTCAATTGTTTGTTTCATAATGAACTGTTAGTTTTCTCCATATTCATCAGCTTAATAGTTTAGCTTTATAACATCACTTAGAAATTGCAACAGTCGAGAAACCTGAGACTCCATATAATTTTTGCTTGTAAGTTGCAAGCACCAAATGTTGACAACCTAAGCTTCATGCATGATTGCATGTAGGAACAGAAAGATCATTGCAACTGAAGAATTATATACTTAAATGTACTGTACAGGCTATCATAGAACACTTTCGGATTAAGCATCAGCATCAAGTAGAACATGCTTCACAATTACACCTTATAACTTGTCCATCCACTGAAGGATACTGTCTTGAGAACAAAATTGCAAATTCTGCATGAAAAATGAGAATCACTGAGCTATGAGAGAATGATAATATAGTGGAAAACTATAGAAGATTGAGATGATGCTTACAGAAAGATCAAAATCTGGAGGAGTATCCAATTCAAGGGTGTCAAGAAAATTTTTGCACTGCAAGCAAAGCTGTTGAAAGTGGTAGAGTTCAATCCAGAATCATTTAAGAGGGTAGAAGAATCTAACATCTCCTTGCATAATAAGATGTCTTCCAAGCCATCAAAGTCACAGTTTTCAACAACAACATGTGATTCAACCGCTAACCATGGAGGTTCACCGGTATTGTCCTCATTTTGAATAACAGATGGTGGGGCATGTGATTTTCCAGGTATAGACTTGGCATCCTAATTCATAAATATTGACATTTCAAAAACAAACCAAAGAATGTAGTTGTTTGGAAAAAGAGTGTAAAAAGGTTTTATGACTTTACTTCTATTCTCATCAGTACTTAAAAACAAATTTTAAGAAAAAATCAAGTTCATTGGTTTTTCTAGATGTACCCATCAAATGTTTTGTAGGACTAGAAGTCGAAATACAAATGCAATCTTAAATGCTATGCTTGTTTCTGAGGTAGAATGTTGTATTTGATTTTTCTTTTTCATTTGAATTTCATACAAGATGATCATCATAGCTTCCTCAAAGCTTAAATTAATCATCAAGGCAAACTAAATGTAAATAGAATGGCTACTACACACCTGGCTGAATGAAAGAAGTTCATTTTCATCAAAATTGTCATCACAATCAACACATTTGCTTGAATGAGGTCGACTGGGAGGATTTGGTTTTCGGGTTCTTGGACTTGTTTGTGGTGCCATGTCAGAATCTTCAACCACTGAATTCTCTTCATTTGTCTCAGTCTGCTTATTCTGTTGATAAAAGATTTTTGAAACCACATATTCACCATCCTTCTCATCTTCTTCACTCCCTAGATGGTATTGATGTAACACCCAATTGGATTTGTATGGCTTGGACCCTTTCTTAGATCTTATATAAAGTACCATGATCTTTTTTATAACACCTCATAAAGTTAAATGTGTATTTTAATATTATATTGTGAAATTAGAATGGATGGATTAGTGAAAATCCGCGAATTATGGCCAAAATGGGCAAAAAGGGCAAAATGGTAATTGACCAGCCGTGTATTCTAAGGCATAAATACTGAGTTAGAGATTTCATATGACAAAAATAATACTGGAAATGGAATCAGGGCGGAAAATTGAGTGAATAGGCAAATTTGGGAAAAATTGACGAATAGTGATTTTTAAGTGTTAAATACTGTGGTGTGAGTGTACCGATAGGTGTGAAAATTTTATTAATATTTTGGAGAAATAAAAATACGTCATGGACTGGAAAAATATGTAGATTAAGAATTTATGATCGGAATTTTTATCGGAATTAAAGTTAGATCGCGTGTGGGACCCGTGTGACCGAAGTCACTTAGCCTCCCACCCTTTTTTCCCTTTTCCTTCCTTCCTTTTTTCTTTCTTCTCCCGTGCGCCCCCTGTTGGTGAAGAACCAAAGAACCCACTTCTTCATCTCTTTTCCATTTTCTCATTTCTTCACCAAATCTCTTGATTTTGGTGTTGAAATCTATTGTAAACAACCTTCTAAAGCCATTGGTAACACTTCCAAGCCTTGAATCCATCTCTTTGCTGCGTTTTTTGGCCAAGACAGATCCGACCCATTGGTGTTCTTGGAGTTTCTTGGAGCTTTTGGTTTTCCTTGGACTTAGTGGAGCCTTGGTGGTGTTCATACACTAGATTGTGAGTATACTTGTGGTATTTTTGTGGTTGATTTTGTAGATCTAGGAATTTATGCTCTAAGTCTTTAATTTTAGATGTGTGCTGATAGAGAGCCCAAATGGAAAAATGCTATTAGATGAAAATGTCTTAGAATCATGCTTGTAAGCTAGAAATGCTATGATAATTTTTGGTGAAAAAGTTGGGTTTTTAACTTAGGAAAATTTGAGGAATTTTCATGAAAATTGAGGTTTGGTGTAATTTGGAATTGTTGATTGTTGTAGGGTGCCTCACACGGACGTGATTGTGAAAGGTTGATTTGGAGCATACGTTTGGAACGGATTACTTGTGTTGAGGTAAACCCTTGGAACTTGGGTTTAATCCCTTGTGTGCTCCACCACACCTAGTGGAAGGTTGTGGTTGGATTATGTGTTTATGGCATTGTGTGATTATGTGCTTGTATGCATATTGCTTGGATTGTATGAAAATTGTTTGGTCACTGGCCAGTTGACGTGTGTTGGGTTTGGCCATCCGCTGGATCATTTCGTGACGGAATGCCAGTTGGGTATGCCGTGGGGTCGACTCTGGGAGCGACACCAGGATGAGCCAAACGTGGGACATCCGCCGGATAGGGCTTATGAGGAGTTCCGGTTGGGTTGGCCATGGAGTTTTCTCAACCATGGGAGAGGCTCCAGGATTGTCTCGGGAGTTATATGATGGAGTCCTTGAACATAAATCCATGCGTGGATGTTCTCGGGTTGTCTCCAGTTGGTTGGTGATATTGTATTGCATGCATATTACATGATGTTATATTTGCACATTGAGTGAGCCATGGAGTGGAGAGAGCCTCTAGCTCCATTGGTTTACTGAGATATATTTGTATATCTCACCCCGTGTTTGGGGGACCACATTTCAGGTCACTATGAGCCGGGAGGAGCTTCGGGCAAGAAGCCCGCTTAGTGGACAGTGGATTTGCCTGCGGTGCATTGGGATTGCATGACATTTTGGAGGAGGACTATGGATTGCACATAGCATGACATTAGTATTTTGAGACTTAGGTCATGAACATATTGCATGATGTTATTTCCATGCTTTTTGGTAGTGTTCATGATGGTGTACTAAGTCTTGTTTATTGCTTATTATTCATGACATGGATAATTGTATATTTTGAGTGAGCATGGGACTTGTCCATTGCCACATTCATTGCACTTGAAGTCTTGGTATTCATGTTGTAAAAATGGTCCATATTTGTATGTAAATGGCCATTACATTGAGGACTTTGTAAATGATGTATGACTTAAGGAAAATGCATGATGGAAGGGCCTAGAGCCTACATTAGGGTATGTTTAAGTGTTGTGTGGAGTACTAAGGGGTTAGGGATGGATTACACAACCCTTTTTAGGCTGAAAATGCTGTAATCTGTCACTTTTGCTGCATCGTAATCGATTACCCAAGCATGGTAATCGATTACCATGCAACAGGGGACGAAAAATATGCTTATGTCTCCACTGGTAATCGATTACTGAGGATTGGTAATCGATTACCAAGTGAGGTAATCGATTACCCAATCTTGGTAATCGATTACCAGAACAGAGGATGTCAAATTTTAGCTACTGCCTCATTTTTGACAGGTGGTAATCGATTACCACCCAGTGGTAATCGATTACCACAGTGCAATTTTCGAAAATTCAGGTTTTTCTAGACTAAAAGAAAGGGGCTTAACTTGGTGGGTAGAACTCCAAATGGTACGTGGTTTGAAACCACGCGTAGCTAACGTAAAGGACTATAACATGGTAAAACGTGAGAGTAAGATGGTGAGTTTAAATGAATTGAATAAAAAGAGAGATTAGTGATGTTAGTAAAATGTATGATTCCGCGAATTGCATTTACAATTATAGTGTTGTTTTAATTGATTACGGAAAAAGTTATTGTTATGAAAAGTGATATGGTAGAAGAAAAAAAGTTGCCCGTAATTTAATTAACCCAATCACTGTGATTGTAACTGCGCTTAATATAATAATCAATGTTAACAATACCGGTGTACAACGGGATGTTACATTTTATGGTATCAGAGCAGTTTTGTGAGGGAACTCTGATTGTGTATGTTGTATCTTGTGTGCCATAGCTATCTGTGAACTATTTATGATTAATGTATATGTGATTCCTCAGTGTGGGTCTGATCAACTCATTCCTTTGTGTTACATGTACAGATATCATGAGTAGGGCGCGTGGTCACCGTGGGGCACGTGGTGCAGGTCCTTTGCCACCGGATCCGGTCACTGCAGTTCTGAATGCTCTGCAGGCGGAGACGGCTGCGAATAGAAACATGACTGAAAACCTGATGAAGACTAATCAAGATATGATGCAGGCCTTTATGGCTGAGATGAGGGCCGATAGAGATCGTCCTAGGAGGGATAATTCACCTCCACACACGGCTACGGTGACTCCTACACCGACGCCATCGGTTACTCCTCAACAGGGGGAGAGTGGGGCTAGTCACCACACTGGTGAGGCTAGTCATCATACTACTGACCCTAGCTATGTTCCTGATCCGTCATCTGTTGCCCAATCCACTGGGGCTGCGGGGCAGGTTGTTGATAATGCTGATGATGAGCATAGGCTCATATCCTTTAGGAAACATAAGCCACCCGCATTTCTGGGGTCAAGGGACCCAAAGGAGGTTACTGCTTGGTTGAGGGGAATGGATAAGATTTTCCAAGTGATGAGATGCCAAGATCCGCAGAAATTGTTGTATTCGGTTTATATGCTGGAGGGTGATGCCCAGGAGTGGTGGGACAATGTGTCTCACCCATATGCTATTCAGGGTGAGGTTATTTCTTGGACAATGTTCGAAGGTCTATTTCATGAAGAATATTTTCCCCGTGATGTTCGGGAGGCAAAGCAAGGTGAGTTTGATAGCCTTGTACAGGGAGTCATGACCGTGGATGCCTATGTGGCAAAATTTAATGAACTTGTGAAATTTGCAAATTATGGGGGTACTCTACCTACTCCGGAGTTCTTGTCAGCTAAATTTCAAAGAGGGCTGAGTGAGAAGATTGCTAAGAGGATGTCAAACACTGCGGTGAGAAACTTTGCTGACTTGGTGACCCAATGCAAGATGGTCGAGACTGTTTATGGAAGATATCCGAAATCTGATTCGGCAAAAGAGCCAGATGTTAAGAGGACACCTGGTCCTTCTGGAAATACTAATAGAGGAGGTTTCAATAATAATAACAGGGGTAGGGGGTTGCATGTAAGGCAGCCTCCTGGTCAGTTCAAGAGGGGTGGAAACCCTAGTGGTGGTGGTGTTGCGAACAAATATTTTATTCCACAATGTGTGAAGTGCAGGAAATACCACAAAGGTGTATGTGGTGCTGGTCCGTTGGCATGTTTTAAGTGTGGTCGGAATGGCCACTTTGCTAGAGAGTGTCCATCTTCTTCGGGGCAGGCTGCGAATCTGCAGGCCTTGCCGACAGCTACTACTACTGCTACTCCTACTGCTGCTGTTCCTACTGTGGGACGGGTATATACTACAAATGCGCAACATACTGAAAAGGCTCCGAATTTGGTAAAAGGTATAATTTTCCTCTCTAATGTTGATTTGTCTGTGTTGTTTGATTCGGGAGCAACACATTCTTTTGTGGCGGACTATGTGGCTAAGGCGTCGGACTTAAAGGTAACACGGATGGTTCCTCCGATGCGTATTACTACCGCTACAGGAGAGGTTAGTGAATCGTCTTGGATTTGCGAAGATGTGAAGTTTACCTATTTAGGCAGGGGTTACACCATTAATTTAATTATCTTACCCCTGGCCTCTGTCAATTTGATTTTGGGGATGGATTGGTTGTCTCGGAACTGCGCAATGATTGATTGCTGCAGAAAGAGGTTGTTGCTATCTCACGAGAGGCTGTCTATTTGTCCGTCCTTATATTTGTCTGTCAGTCAAACTGTGAAAGCCTTGAAGGCTGGAGATTTGGGGTATGTCTTGTTGGGCGGATTGGTGGGTAACAAAAAGGAGGAGATTTCTTCTATTCCGGTTGTAAATGAGTTTGAGGATGTATTTCCTGATGAGATACCGGAATTTCCGCCTGAGAGAGAAATTGAATTCTCGATTGACCTATTGCCTGGTGTGGGGCCGATCTCCTTGGCTCCATACCGGATGTCGCCACTTGAGTTGGCCGAGTTGAAGAAACACATTGAAGAATTATCTGCAAAGGATTTTATTAGGCCGAGTGTGTCTCCGTGGGGAGCACCGGTGATATTTGTGAAGAAAAAGGATGGTAGCATGAGATTGTGCACTGACTACCGACAGTTGAATAAAGTGACTATTAAGAACCGGTACCCGTTGCCGCGCATTGATGATTTATTAGATCAGTTGAGGGATGCATGCGTGTTTTCGAAGATCGATCTCCGGTCCGGATATCACCAGATTCGGATTAAACCGGAGGATGTACCTAAAACAGCTTTCCGATCCAGATATGGACATTTTGAATATCAAGTGATTCCTTTTGGGCTTACTAATGCCCCTGCGGTGTTCATGGATTATATGAACCGCAACTTTAAACCGTATTTGGACCAGTTTGTAATTGTATTTATTGATGACATCTTGATCTATTCTAAGAGTAAGGAGGAGCACATCGACCATTTGAGGACTGTGTTGCAGGTGTTGAAGGATAAGAAACTGTATGCGAAACCGTCTAAGTGTGAATTCTGGTTGTCTGAGGTGCAATTTTTGGGTCATGTTATTTCTGCAAGTGGTGTTGCAGTGGATACAAGCAAGATTGAAGCGGTAAGCGACTGGGAACGACCTAAGACTGTGACTGAGATTAGAAGTTTTCTGGGGCTTGCTGGCTATTATCGCCAATTTATACAGGGATTTTCTGCAATGGTTCTACCGTTGACCCGATTGACACGAAAGGATACTCCTTTGGTGTGGACCCAGGAATGTGAGGACTGTTTTCTGCTACTTAAAGAGAAATTGACCACTGCTCCGGTGTTGACTCTACCTGATCCGGAGGGTGAGAACTGGAGACAACCCGAGAACATCCACGCATGGATTCATGTTCAAGGACTCCATCATATAACTCCCGAGACAATCCTGGCGCCTCTCCCATGGTTGAGAAGACTCCATGGAAAAACCCAACCGGAACTCCTCATGAGCCCTATCCGGCGGATGTCCCACGTTTGGATCATCCTGGTGCCGCTCCCAGAGTCGACCCCACGGCAAAACCCGACTGGCACTTCGCCATCGAAATGATCCAGCGGATGTCCAAACTCCACACGTCAACTGGCCAGTGACCAAACAATTTTCATACAATCAAAGCAATATGCACACAAGCACATAATCACACAATGCCATAAACACATAATCCAACCACAACCGTCCACTAGGTGTGGTGGAGCACACAAGGGCTAAACCCCAGTTCCAAAGGTTACCTCAATACCGAGCCAATGCTCCATACGTAAGCTCCAAGCTTACCCGCTTCCAAAGCGTCCAAAAGAGGCAACCTAGATAATCCACAACATGATTATCAAACCATTTCCAATTCAATCATTTAATCTCAAGTAATCATTCATTTTACTTCAATCTCTTTTATGGATCAAATTACCAAATACATCATGAATCACACATTCTTTCTTCTCATTCCACTATATCACATTATACCATCATCCAATTAAACATCATTTTATATCATACAATCTCAACTACACACTCTTACATCATTTTTCCTCCAAACCCCTCTATGGTTCGAATTCCTCAAAGGTTGATTCTACAAGGTTTTCAATTCCATTTTAACACACACACTAATCATATAATCATATTATCACTCTATACCAATGGTTCATCATTCAATTATTCAATTTCTCCACATGCCATTTTCATGAATTTTCCACAATTTTTCCTAAGTTAAAAACCTAACTTTTTCACCAAAATTTCTCATAGCATTTCTAGCTTACAAGCATCATTCTAAGGCATTTTCATCTAATAGCATTTTTCCATTTGGGCTCTCTACCATCACATATCTAGAATTAAAGATTCAAAGCATAATTTCTAGATCTACCAAATCAACCACAAAGATACCACAAATATACTCACCATCAAGTGTATGAACACCACCAAGGCTTCACTACTCCAAAGGAAGATCAAAACTCCAACAAAACTCCAAGAACACAACATGGTTCGGATCTGTCCATGCCCAAAAACGCAGCAAGGGGGCGGTTTTATGGCTTAAGAGTGCCACCAATGGCTTTAGAATGTTGTTTACAATAAATTTCAACACCAAAATCAAGTGATTTGATGAAGAAATGAGGAAATGGTGGAGAGGAAGAGAAATGGCCATGTTCTTGAAGTGGAAGAGGAAACCCACGGGGAAGAAGGAGAAAAGGAGGAGAGAGGGCGTGAGGGTGAGGGGAAAAGTGAGGAAACTTAAGTGGGTTTTGATCCCACGGGCCCCACACGCGATCTAACCTTAATCCCGATAAAAATTATGATCACAAATTCTTAATCTACATATTTTTCCAGTCCATGTCATATTTTTATTTCCTCAAAATATTGATAAAAATTTCAGACTTATCGGTACACTCGTACCGCAGTATCTTTCACTTAAAAAGTCACTATTCATCACTTTTTCACAATTTTGCCTATTCACTCAATTTTCCGTCCTGATTCCATTTCCAGCATTATTTTTGTCATATTAAATCTCTAACTCCATTTTTCATGCCTCGGTTTACGTTTTTGGCAAATTTCCATTTTGCCCATTTTGGCCATAATTCTCTGATTTTCACTAATCCTTCCCTTTTAAACCCATATTTTATCAAATAAATTCACATTTAATTTTCCGATGTGTTATATTCACCCCACCTTTTAGGAATTTTGTCCGCAAAATCAACTATGCACATATGCTAACTTAGGATACAGCCGGAGAATCTCAGTCTCCCGTACCCAAGAAGCTTCATCAAGTGTGCGGACACCAAAATAAATATTTGCATTTCTATCTTTTGGCTTTTCAGCCCCATTTCACAATGACCTTGCCTTTCAAAGGCCCAATGGGAGACCTCAAGTCCATCCCAATTTCAATCCCAACCGGTGACACCACATGTGAACAACCGGAGCGCACCACACAGTTGTGCACTTTCTCTACCTTACCAAGCCAATTGCTTTTCATATGTCAGACTACCTAGCACATACAGCCCATATTTTTCTTGGAGGGTTCTCCTACCTAGTTAACATATCAACCACTATGCCCATAGGATCATACCACATCCTGTTCAATCTGTGCCACACAGGCAACTATTACTTTTTGACACATTACAGCCACAATTATCCTTTTCTGATTTTTATTTCTACTTCTATGGAGTATTAACTCTCGTTATCAATTTTTCCACATTTCTTATTCCACATTAAACACTACTATGGAATCTCACAGCCCCTCAGTGCACTTAACCGAGTAATCATCTAATTCACGCTCACTACACTTTTATTTTCTGAGGGATAAATCCCCATTTTTGGCACTTAGCCACAACTCGCATATACACATTTTTCTTTTCTCATGTTCTCAACCTACGACGTACAATTTCATCTTAGTATTTTATCTTTAACGTGCACCATCCCTGTGCTCAACCTTCAAATCCAACCCTACAGGTTTACCAACTTTCGCCTAAACACAATGGCGAATCACTTCCTCAAGACATTTAACTGGTACCCAATGGACCACACATTACAATTTGTACCTTACATTGGTCATTTCAAAGCTTTCAACCATGAATTCACTCATTAATTTCATACATTAAATCATACTTACAATTTCAACTAGTCATCTCAACACTTATCACATAATTCATCACTGATTTCTCCCACTAAAGGCATCCTGCCTAGCATTTCCACTAACAACTTTTCTTTAGTTACTGTTCCACACTCGTGTTATAGATTTCACATGTATTTCATTCTACACACCTCACCTTCATCATCATTTCATTCATTTAGTATGTATCATTCCCAGGTTACATATCATCTTTCTCTCGTAACTGTCCCATCACATAGGGATTTTCAAAGCCTATTTATCATGCCACCAGGACTAAATCCATCATTATCATTACTTTCATAATTTCATATTGGCTATTACCCAAGTCTCTCGGACTATTCACAGTATTACTAGCACACTCAACCATATATCTTGGTACCTAGTCAATAACAACATCCACATCGTGTATTTTCAACACATCTCTCACTATAATTTGCACCCATACAACTTCATCAGTGACTCTACCACCAGGGTAAAGATGTCAACCTTTCATTTCACCGAATACCATTCGATTTAATAGCTAGTATCACACCTTCTCACTTGGCTACATCACAATTTATCACTTATCAAAATCCTTGGCCACTCAGGCCACCAACTTAGCTTAGCATCTCACCATCACAAGCCTTTCCATAAAACTTTGACTCAATCCATCATCACTAATCAATTTTTCCATTCCCTTCACGTAGGGTGATAATCCAATAATTCATTTCATAATTTCCGTAAAACCATAATTCCACACTACCACACTTGGTATACACTCATGCACATCTGCGAGTGCTCAATTTTATAATTCAAACTGCCATCTCATGGCACCTCCCACATTTCATCATATTAGGCATATTACTGTTCACTTACAGTTATCCAAATTCACCTCTTGCGTTCCTCACAAGATACAATCCTCTAATGCAATGGGTAAGAACATCCTTAGGTTTAACCCCTCGAGCTCTTGCTGTCCTAAGGGCCCCAGGTGCAATGCCCCACCAATCAGAGAATCTGTCCTTATAATTCACGCAAGAAGAGGTAACATGCCAACGGCTGTACTAACAGTCTCACTAACACAAGGTTCTACCTCACACTACATTACTTATACAAAATAATAAAAATAATCTCCGGGAACATAATCCATACGGAGATAGCCATATACTCCGGGCATATAAGCCACACAAAGATAAACACATTCACATCACATTCATATATAACAGCGAAAGAGTTTTATATAGGTACATAATGGTATACTAATTATATCTTACTTTTGCACTATGCACTATGAACTTCCAAATATGGTTCTTTTCTCAACAATCTACTCATTTAACTTGACTAGTCATTAGTCTTAGTCCATAGCATAATCCTCCTCACATGATCCCAGCATCTTTCTCATATTTTGACACAAAACTTTCAATTCATAACAGTACCCATGTTCGGTACAGTCCTAATCCATTGTCCATCATGACTCATAGCAACCATGCTCAACACTGTAGAAGATCCACTTCATTAAACTGACATCACTTTTCTCTCAATATTTCAATATGACACCAAGGGTGCCATCATTTAACAGTCCATGCATTCTGCGCATCGGGACCACCAGATAAATTCCAACTTCGAGCAGCGCTCGCCTGGGACTTCCAAGAGCACACCTCTTAGGATTCAATCCACAAGGAAACCCAGGACAATATTAATTGTCACATTATTACCAACATGTGTGCCATGGTATAACTTGCACACCGGGACTCCATCATGAATCCCATACCACATTGAGCATCCAATGACACTCCAAAGAGACAACCTCTTCCAACATTTCCCATCATAGGGAATTTCACTTACATCATTACTCTTTTACCAAAAATAATTTTTTTCTTTTTCCATAGAGTTAACTAACTCAAAACAACACAATTATACATTTAGGCACCCCGGCCTTCACAATACAGATATATACATATATACATATATACACACTAGCACTTAGCCATCACAGGATTACTATCCCCATACAATTAAGCCACATCCTCCAATTTGCAATGCTCCACAACATTATGGAAGCATATTAGTACAATCAATACACCACACTCAGTTATATTTTCTCACCTCACATTTGTCAAGTCCAACCATCCTTAACTTATGGATTCTCATACTTTCAATCAAATTCATCCAATGCCTTACATGGCAATTTCCTCAACTTCTTATATTTTACTTTTTTATACCTATGATATCCTCACTTATATTCAGCCAACATTAAATCATCATGGACTAAAGTCCCAATTTCAACATTGAATCATCCTACACATCATTTCCCTAGTTCTTTTAAGTTACTAACAATCCTCAATCCACATTTTGAAATGTTAATTTATTTCTACATCCAAGCATCTTAAGTCATCCAAGAGTATGCCCTCATCAAGGGTCTTATAACCTTATTATTTAACCCTAAAGTGTTCAACATTACATATAAACACTCATATTCAAGTTTTCACAAATTCATCGGGGTTCCCAATTTCCACCATGTCAAAGATATACCACTAATTCCCACATATACTCAATTTTTTCTAACTCCCCAAACATTTAAGGAAGACTTACCCACATCAACATACGAATATCCACTCAAATCAATCCTTTTACTAACCACAAGACCACACATTCAACTATGGTAGCATTCTACCCAAAGTGGTTAAGAATCTTATATCAATTCATTCTCACTAAGTCCTCAATGACAGTATCACAATTTATTCTCACTAAGTCCTCAATTATACCAAATTCACGTACTAACACATCCTTCCGTGGAGCAGTCAACACTGCACCCACAACCTCAGCCTAAGGACTGGCATTGGTGCTCCAGGGTTGTCACGAAGGCATCTTATACTGACCACACATTGAACACGAAGAAATGGGTTGATCAGACCCAAACTAAGGAATCACATGTGTAGCAGTCAATAAGAGTCTACGTACAACTATACAGCACTCACCTCAATTACACAATCATCAGAGTTCCCTAATGAAACTGCTCTGATACCATAAAATGTAACAGCCCGTTACGTACCGATATTGTTAACATTGATTATGATATTAAGCGCAGTTACAATCACAGTAATTGGGTTAATTAAATCACGGGCAAACTTTTTCCTTTTATCATATTCCTTTTCATAACCATAATCTTTTTCCGTAATCAATTAAAACAACACTATAATTGTAAATGCAATACGCGGAAGCATTCAGCTTAACAACATCCCTACTCTTTCTTTTTATTCAACTTATTTAAACTCATCAACTTATTTTCATTTCTTACCATGTTCTAGCCCTTTACATAAGCTACGCGTGGTTTCAAACCATGTACCAATTGGAGTTCTACCCACCAAGTTAAACCCCTTTCTTTTAGTCTAGAAAAACTTAAATTTTCAAAAATTGCACTGTGGTAATCGATTACCAGTGGGTGGTAATCGATTACCACCTGTCAAATATGAGACAGTAGCTAAATTTTCACCTCCTCTGTTCTGGTAATCGATTACCAACCTTGGGTAATCGATTACCTCACATGGTAATCGATTACCAAGCCTCAGTAATCGATTACTAGTGAAGACAGTAGCCAAATTTCGTCCCCTGTTGCATGGTAATCGATTACCATGCTTGGGTAATCGATTACTATGCAGTAAAAGTGACAGATTACAGCATTTTAAGCCTAAAAAAGGTTGTGTAATCCATCCCAAACACCTTAGTACTCCTCACAACACTTAAACATACTCTAATGTAGGCACTAGGCCCTTCAAACATGCATTTTTATACATTCATTCATCATTTACAAGTCTTTAATATAATGGCCATTTTACATCAAATATGGACCATTTTACAACATATTTGCCAAGGCTTCAATTACAATGAATGTGGCAATGGACAAGTCCCATGCTCACTCAAATTTACAATAGATACTAAGTCATACATATACATCAATTTGAAAGACTTAACAAGTAGTCATGAACATACAAGCATGGCATTTCCAACATGCACAAGTTCATGGCCTAAGTCTTAAAGCATTAAATCAATGCAAGGTGTATCCCACTCCAATGCTCATCACATGGTGCCTCCAATATGCACCTCATGCTCCACTCTTCCAGGCTCAACCTGACTTGAAATGATGCCCCACAACACGGGGTGAGATATATAAATATATCTCAGTAAACCAAGGGCCCTGGAGGTTTCTCCACCCCATGGCTCACTCAATGTGCAAATATAACATCATATAATATGCATGCAATACAATATCACCAACCAACTGGAGACAACCTGAGAACATCCACGCATGGATTCATGTTCAAGGACTCCATCATATAACTCCCGAGACAATCCTGGCGCCTCTCCCATGGTTGAGAAGACTCCATGGCAAAACCCAACCGGAACTCCTCATGAGCCCTATCCGGCGGATGTCCCACGTTTGGATCATCCTGGTGCCGCTCCCAGAGTCGACCCCACGGCAAAACCCGACTGGCACTTCGCCATCAAAATGATCCAGCGGATGTCCAAACTCCACACATCAACTGGCCAGTGACCAAACAATTTTCATACAATCCAAGCAATATGCACACAAGCACATAATCACACAATGCCATAAACACATAATCCAACCACAACCGTCCACTAGGTGTGGTGGAGCACACAAGGGCTAAACCCCAGTTCCAAAGGTTACCTCAATACCGAGCCAATGCTCCATACGTAAGCTCCAAGCTTACCCGCTTCCAAAGCGTCCAAAAGAGGCAACCTAGATAATCCACAACATGATTATCAAACCATTTCCAATTCAATCATTTAATCTCAAGTAATCATTCATTTTACTTCAATCTCTTTTATGGATCAAATTACCAAATACATCATGAATCACACATTCTTTCTTCTCATTCCACTATATCACACTATACCATCATCCAATTAAACATCATTTTATATCATACAATCTCAACTACACACTCTTACATCATTTTTCCTCCAAACCCCTCTATGGTTCGAATTCCTCAAAGGTTGATTCTACAAGGTTTTCAATTCCATTTTAACACACACACTAATCATATGATCATATTATCACTCTATACCAATGGTTCATCATTCAATTATTCAATTTCTCCACATGCCATTTTCATGAATTTTCCACAATTTTTCCTAAGTTAAAAACCTAACTTTTTCACCAAAATTTCTCATAGCATTTCTAGCTTACAAGCATCATTCTAAGGCATTTTCATCTAATAACATTTTTCCATTTGGGGTCTCTACCATCACACAACTAGAATTAAAGATTCAAAGCATAATTTCTAGATCTACCAAATCAACCACAAAGATACCACAAATATACTCACCATCAAGTGTATGAACACCACCAAGGCTTCACTACTCCAAAGGAAGATCAAAACTCCAACAAAACTCCAAGAACACCACATGGTTCGGATCTGTCCATGCCCAAAAACACAGCAAGGGGGCGGTTTCATGGCTTAAGAGTGCCACCAATGGCTTTAGAAGGTTGTTTACAATAAATTTCAACACCAAAATCAATTGATTTGATGAAGAAATGAGGAAATGGAGGAGAGGAAGAGAAATGGCCATGTTCTTGAAGTGGAAGAGGAAACCCACGGGGAAGAAGGAGAAAAGGAGGAGAGAGGGCGTGAGGGTGAGGGGAAAAGTGAGGAAACTTAAGTGGGTTTTGATCCCACGGGCCCCACACGCGATCTAACTTTAATCCCGATAAAAATTATGATCACAAATTCTTAATCTACATATTTTTCCAGTCCATGTCATATTTTTATTTCCTCAAAAAATTGATAAAAATTTCAGACTTATCGGTACACTCGTACCGCAGTATCTTTCACTTAAAAAGTCACTATTCATCACTTTTTCACAATTTTGCCTATTCACTCAATTTTCCGTCCTCATTCCATTTCCAGCATTATTTTTGTCATATTAAATCTCTAACTCCATTTTTCATGCCTCGGTTTACGTTTTTGGCAAATTACCATTTTGCCCTTTTTGCCCATTTTGGCCATAATTCTCTGATTTTCACTAATCCTTCCCTTTTAAACCCATATTTTATCAAATAAATTCACATTTAATTTTTCGAGGTGTTATAGGGGGGATGAGGGGGAGTTTCAAAGCAATCTTTCCAATACAGCTATAATAAATAGGCATGTATCATTACTTTTCCATTATAATGAACACTATTGGTACCTAAATATTATAGTTCATGATTCTGAAGTTAAGCCTTTGGTACCTCAATCACCAACAACCCTGTTTAAATACAGGCAGAAAGAGGTACAGTCCAATAAGGAATACAGTATACAACAATGCAAACGTACCTTCCTCTTTGTAAGGGTGTTAATAGGTATCAAATTTTTGGTTCTACCACGGAACATAATGATTGTTTTCACATTATGAACATTTATCACAATCCCACCACTCAATCTTGCAAGCATGGTAGCCATTTCTTTTATTTTTTCCTTGGGGAAGTTGTCACAACAAACTTGCACAGTCTCATGAAACTTGCAATGGAGATGCATATTTTGCACAACTCCTCCGATGACTCCACGAACACCAACAGGAACATAGTTCTTATTCTTGAAGCCAATTTTTTTAAATGCCTGAAGTTTTCAGGTGTTAAGAGCTCTGGATCATGCCGAGGAGGAGGCAGGTCTGGTAGCTCATATTTCTTGAGTTTTTGTAGTAGCAATGCCACTTTCTTCTTGGCCTGCAATATTTGGAAGGTAGGAAAATAAGATTTATTCAAATGTTCATCTAACAAGCACTCCAACAAACATACAAAGCAAAAGAAGTAACTAATATGAAATAATAACTCAAAGCTAATAGGGAATACCCAATTTCTACATCGAAGAAACAAGAAGAATCTCAAGCAGTACACTCTCTCTCACACACCAAAGATAGTTCTCATCTCTTATCATCCCAATTTTCACTTCCTTATTGGGTCTCATAGTATTAAATCAATTAACAAAACGATCATACAAATATGTTATAAGCTGTAATCATGGAAACTCTTGAGCTTGCTAAATTTTGAACAGAAATCTAAGTTCAGGCAACTCTTACAAACTATATCATAAATCTGAATGCATAAAACTCAGACATGGTCTGTGCCATATGATGTATTCCCATTTTTCAATAGGAGACATTCAATTGCAAAGAGTCTTTGTCCAAAGCTAATATAAGCTACTAAGATAACAATATATGAAAGTGGAAACATGGATTACAAAGTGAAGTCCAAAGGGTAATAGGAAGGTTTAGATAATATACTCTTCTGAGATTGTAAATGAGCCTCTCCTCCTCGGCATAAGTTTCTTCTTCAATTTCTTAGCTCTTCGAATTTCCCTCAATGTTTTACCAGACTCTTTCTGCATTCTCCTTTCCACCTTGCTCCTCATACTCCTTCCTTTCGATGTTGACATTGCCCGAGATAAGGATAATCCATTCAAAACATTCAACGGCTTAACATAACAAGAAAAACTAACTTCATCGTATGCTGAGTTTTTAACAATGTTGTTCTGCTCCCATGTATGTCCTAAAGGTACAATGTTTCTGACACAAAATAAATCAAAATCAATCCCATAATTCAAAATCATAATAATAACAAGGCTTAGTGATTGTTGCTTAAAAATAAATAAAAAAATAAAAAAGTAGAAGAAGAAGTTGGAAGAGAGAGAGAGAGTAATAAAAGGGAGAAGCTTTGGTACGAAAGAGATGAGGGAGAGGGTGAATCAAGTAAAGGAATAAACTTTGAGGTGAAAGAGAAAATGGGGTTTAGGCATTTCTGAGCGGAATCACTTTTTATTTTTAATTTCATGATTTGTAGAAAGAGGGAAAACACAAAACGTTACTTGAAGAGATTGGATTGAAGGTGAAGGAGAGAAGAGAGTGGCTTGAAGCAATGCCTCTGCAAATTTCTCGCACCAAACATTTTTCGTTTTTTGATTTCCTGGGTTTTCACAGTAACAAGCAAAAGGGCAAACAGAAACAGGGTTTTTGAAGGTTTTGCCAAACACGCCTCTAGTTGTTTTCTTTTATAATTCTTTTAATTACTAAAGTAAGGCTAATTTGCATATTATTCTTTTAATTACTAAAGTAAGGCTAATTTTCCATTACTAAAGTAATGGAAAATTCTAGTATTTTATCAAAATAATATAATCTTATGTCTAACTGTGCATTCGCTTATGCACAAATCGTGTATTTTTTTTTTATAAGTGACTTGAATGCTTGATGTGTCTTTCTACATTATTTCGAGGCGAAAGATTTTCTTACTACTAAAAAAGTTCACCACTTTTATAACCAATTTTATTAGCGTTGATTTTGGTCAATCTAACGGTTGTAATTTATTAAGAATTAATAATTAATTAAAAGTATAACCCAATAATTTTCAATAAATTACAACCGTTAGATTGACGAAAATCAATAGTGATAAGATTGGATGTAAAGGTGATAAACTTTTTTTGTGATAAATAGATCCTTCCCCTTATTTTGATAATTTTTTTTAAAATTTTGCGCCTATTGGGATAATGGTTTCGAATTTTGCATCAAGATGGTCAAAAGGTCGTGTCAAGTTTGAGTTTTTTTTTTTTTTTTTTTGCTTTCAAAATTTCCTTTAGATTTAATTATTAGTTTAATTTTTTAATTTTTTTTTAAACGGGTTGAGAGTCTACCAATTTTTTAAGTATCCATATGTTGGTTATCTTTACCATCTCTTATAAAGTTTTTCACCCTCATTTTATAACTCTTTTCTAAATGACTTGAACAATTATCACTCATAGATTCTTAAAGAAAGAAGGATCATAAAATATACGTATGTATCATTATCAAAAAAATTCAGATACACAGAATCCCTTAAAATGATAAGCATATAGAGCATACATGCTTCTTTTTTAGAAGAGATTATGCTAATAACATTATGGGAATAAAATTTCCATTAAACTTTTATTCTAGCTATTAAACTTTTATTCTAGCTGAGACATAAAATAAGTTAGGGCCTACCATTTTATTTCTCTCAAATATTTCACCTTTCTCTCACATATTTCACCTTTTTCTCTCTTCATTGTTGGGTCTGCTACAAGAAAGAAAGTAAAGAAAGTTCTGCTGCAACAACAGAAGTTTTATTCCTTAACATTATACTAGGTTTTTGGAAAGAAAAAAGAAACTTATAGAGTATTCATGGAGATAAGAACACACTAATTTTATTTCTATTTCAATATCTTCCATCTTATAAATAACAAGTTTCGTTTTATAGACAAGGAAGTAGAACATAAATGTCAAATCTTACATCATAAGCAGACATAATAATGACACATCAACAATTACTTTTGACAAAATATTACAATCCAAGGCCCAAAAAGTAACCTTTTTGACAAAACACTACCATTGTAGTTAAAATCTCGATTTATCACTATGATTTTACGTTTTTACGATTTTCTCCATCAAAACGATTTTACTAATATTGCAAATGCTTTTACGTGTTGGCGATTTTTTATGATTTTTTTACATTAGTAATTTGCGTTTTATGATTTTTTAATCCGGTTTCAATTTTACTTAAGATCTTGATTTTGACAACATTGAACACTACAATCCAAAACAATAAAGTAACTTTTGACTTTAGCACGCTACAATCCAAATCATTAAAGTAGCTTTGTCTAAAGTGACTTTTCTAAAAATGACTTTTTTATTTTAAAAATGATTGTGAGGATTGATTACGTGGGTGTCAGATTGAGCTCTCTCCTTTGTTCAAAATTAAGATTGCCATAAAAAGTACCATACTAAGACTGATTAGCTTTTATCTTTTCATGTATGATCTCATTCATGACCTCTGCATTAGGATATTGAGAATCTTCAAAATAAGAATTGAACCCTCGAGGTCTAACTAGTTCATCAACAATATTATGAAAAGGAATTACTGCTTAGCCTTGTGATGAACTTGGGCTGATTAGGTCAGGATGTGTAACGGTATATCCAAATGTTAAATACTTCTTCAAATTATTATTTATTGTCATCAAATGTTATTAATTTAATCTCAATTAATAATAACTTTATAACTATTTTGATGTTAAAAATTATTCAGGCACCTAATTGATGTAATAATATTTTAAAAACTAAATTAATATTCTAAGAAAATGGGTATAAAAAAAATTGGAGTTCTCATTTCTTAGCACGTGATACAAATGTGACATTTTTCATAACTCAGTTGAACAATTGTTGGGTGAATATATAGTTTTATGATTATTCCAGGTCAAATAATCAAAATTAGAAAATAATGCATTCTTAAAAGGCTAGTTGTGAAGCGGGAAAAATCATTCGTTTTAATATTTCTTTCTCAAGATCAATTTTTTTTTTAAATTAGTAATTTACTTCTCAAAATTTGTCTCAATTTAATCATTTGTGTACCGTTTGTGCGGAATATGGGAGTGAGATGCATCGTTTAGTATTCAAAATAAAGTATTTAATCACAATACTAAACCAAATTTAAACTTGTAAAGATTGTTTAAATTTTGACCCAGTTCTAATGATAATATGTTGAATTGGGTTAGATATATAACTAGAGACATTGTGATACTGCATAACATTCTAAAGAATTAATTATTAAAATTTGTGGATTGATTAGCAAAATCTCAAGTTGATGATTTAATATAAAACTATATCCGTGGAGTTTGTGACTATGAACTAACAAAAATAGCATAATCTAAATAAAATGTAATGCTAGACATAATTGAATAAACTAGTAATTTAACAAATCGTGAATGTTGTTATATATAAAACTAGTTGACATGAAAAACAAATCATTCAATTGTTTGTTTCATAATGAACTGTTAGTTTTCTCCATATTCATCAGCTTAATAGTTTAGCTTTATAACATCACTTAGAAATTGCAACAGTCGAGAAACCTGAGACTCTATATAATTTTTGCTTGTAAGTTGCAAGCACCAAATGTTGACAACCTGAGCTTCATGCATGATTGCATGTAGGAACAGAAAGATCATTGCAACTGAAGAATGATATAGATAAATGTACTGTACAGGCTATCATAGAACACTTTCGGATTAAGCATCAGCATCAAGTAGAACATGCTTCACAATTACACCTTATAACTTGTCCATCCACTGAAGGATACTGTCTTGAGAACAAAATTGCAAATTCTGCATGAAAAATGAGAATCACTGAGCAATGAGAGAATGATAATATAGTGGAAAACTATAGAAGATTGAGATGATGCTTACAGAAAGATCAAAATCTGGAGGAGTATCCAATTCAAGGGTGTCAAGAAAATTTTTGCACTGCAAGCAAAGCTGTTGAAAGTGGTAGAGTTCAATCCAGAATCATTTAAGAGGGTAGAAGAATCTAACATCTCCTTGCATAATAAGATGTCTTCCAAGCCATCAAAGTCACAGTTTTCAACAACAACATGTGATTCACCAGCTAACCATGGAGGTTCACCGGTATTGTCCTCATTTTGAATAACAGATGGTGGGGCATGTGATTTTCCAGGTATAGACTTGGCATCCTAATTCATAAATATTGACATTTCAAAAACAAACCAAAGAATGTAGTTGTTTGGAAAAAGAGTGTAAAAAGGTTTTATGACTTTACTTCTATTCTCATTAGTACTTAAAAACAAATTTTAAGAAAAAATCAAGTTCATTGGTTTTTCTAGATGTACCCATCAAATGTTTTGTAGGACTAGAAGTCGAAATACAAATGCAATCTTAAATGCTATGCTTGTTTCTGAGGTAGAATGTTGTATTTGATTTTTCTTTTTCATTTGAATTTCATACAAGATGATCATCATAGCTTCCTCAAAGCTTAAATTAATCATCAAGGCAAACTAAATGTAAATAGAATGGCTACTACACACCTGGCTGAATGAAAGAAGTTCATTTTCATCAAAATTGTCATCACAATCAACACATTTGCCTGAACGAGGTCGACTGGGAGGATTTGGTTTTCGGGTTCTTGGACTTGTTTGTGGTGCCATGTCAGAATCTTCAACCACTGAATTCTCTTCATTTGTCTCAATCTGCTTATTCTGTTGATAAAAGATTTTTGAAACCACATATTCACCATCCTTCTCATCTTCTTCACTCCCTAGATGGTACTGATGTAACACCCAATTGGATTTGTATGGCTTGGACCCTTTCTTAGATCTTATATAAAGTACCATGATCTTTTTAAAGCCCTTATGTACTCCATCTTCTATTACAGGTTTGGTTTTACCAATCTTGTGCCAGCGCACATGCTCCTCAGTCAAACCATGTTGATGATGAATCTTTCTACGCTTTCTTTGTCCAGTAGCATATGCATTAACTGTTCCGTGAAAGAAATGGACACTACTCCCATCTTTCTTAGCACCTAAAACAATACAGGTATAATTTGATTAGAGAAGGTGCTCCAGAAAAAAATGCATTTAGTCTGGAATTGGTCAGACCAACTTGCAAATTCAATAGTCAGGATCTATGTAACACTGACACCGACACGGGACATGAGATACGACACGACATGAAACTCCGATACATTAATTCTAAAAAATGTTAAATTTCGATACATTTGGACAAATTTTGATATTATATAATATTTTTTATTTATATAGTGTATATTATATTTATTATTTAATAATTTAACAAAAAAATAAAGTTAAACTTATAATACTCATCAATTTTGCAAAGAAACATAATATATTCCAAATGTTTATATTAAACTCAATAAAATCGTAATAGTAATATAATGAATCTAATAGTTGGAACTCAAAATGATACGCAACGTAACCTTTGAACCTTTTCTGAGTCTTTGCAACGAGTATTGAAGTGTCGGAGTATAGGTGAGTGTCGGGAAGTGTCAGACATGACACGTCGGGATTTTTGAAGTGTCGGTGCTTCATAGGTCAGGATTGTATAAAGTGAATTAGAAGATAATTATTAATATCTTGCTTGCCCACTAAGTCAGGAAGGTTTTAAGTAGTCTTCTTTGATATTTTTGTCAGGTTTAGCATATTGACTTCATTTTATTGGTGTATTAGTCAATTGAGTATTGTGAAAAGAATGGTAAATGTTTAAATATCTGAAAGGAAAAGATCAGAGAACCCTCACCTGGAAGATTTTCAGGATGTGTGTAGCAAATACCCTGGTCTCCTTCTATAGTCGGGATGAACTCATGGATAAACATGTGCTGCTCTTTGTTTCCAATACAACATTTTGCTGCTAAATGTTGTAAAAGTTCAACATCAGAAGGGTCAAACTTTACACCAGCAGGAAAGCCAGGCCACTCAGAAGAAACCTACACAGGCAAAGGAATATTCCTAATGAAACATCTGCAATCAATCAAAATTTATGCAGAGCTGTTTCAAGAATTTAATCCTAGCATGAAGGTGAAATTTGCAAAATTTTAACATTAAGAACTTGAATTAATTGTATGAGCCAAAAGAAGTAAAATGTAACTTAAAGGAATTAGAGCATGTGCAAACTCCATGGTAATATAAGAGCATTGTTTATTGCTTATAGACTTATAACATTTCTCTATGTTGGTGCATGTGTAATTTTCAAGACCAATATATGGACTGAGATTGAATATTATGTTGAATTCAAGCATACATCATTGTTATCAATATGGTAATAACATTTTGGACATTCACGATATGCTCCAAAGCCTTTGATTTGATCAGCTGATGACAGAGAAGTATTTTTCACTTTCTTTGCAAATCCTACAATGTCAATAAGCCAGCTCCTGCAAAACAAATATACTCTTTAGCTGATCGTTCCTTCAAAAAACATTGTTTACTTGAAGAACATAGTATACATATAGTTAAACAAAAGTTTGGTTCAAAAAATAGAAAGAGAAGAATCTACAAGGGTGCATAAAGAAGTGAAAACTATACTAGTTATTAGGAAATAAACCATAATTCATTAACAATTCATAAGAATGTCTCACCAAAACAGCTCGTGAAATTGTAAGAAGCCATGAGAAGCACCACTTGAGTTATTGAATTCAGGAAGATCATGTTTTTCTTGACAAGAATAATCAAACCCTTGGTTGGAAAATTCTTTGGATTCACTAGTCTCACCCCTTACGCTATTTGGAATTAAAATTGGATTTGATTTACACATGCTGTCGTCAATGTCTAAAACTGACTTACGAGATGTATTCAAAATACTTGGACCCACGCACGGTGTTTGAGATTCCATAATGCTTGAAAACCAAGGTGTACCCTGGCGTGCATAAAACAATATGTAGGCTTCTTGAGAAAGCACAAAGTCCACTGAGACCTTAGTAACCTGAAGAATAATTTCAAGACATTAATTCATGTTTAACTTCAAAAACAATGACCACTATCTTGTGCAATAATCAAGTAAGCACAAAAAAAAAAAAATTAGAAACAAAGTGATCACAGATCGAGTTTGATGTTTCTCATGCAAATAGGGAATAGGGTTTAAGTACAAGAGATGCTACCGTTGCATCATCCAACTTATGCCATATGTCCGGAGCCGAGCGAACAAAGCAAAAGTAATGATCTGAAGTGGATGAAATTCCATTATGCACAACAAGTGCATAAAGTTCATATTTCAATGGTACCTATCACCACAATAATGAGTCAGAACATCATATTTGCCAGGGAAACAAGAATAACATACAGAGATCTAGTAAAATGTAAGTGGGAATGTAAAGTCAACAACTCACACTATTATTTTGATTAAAAGTGGTGTAAGACATCTATTATGGGCTCATTCAACAGAAGCAGCCCAAACAACGCAAATAGCAATACGGGCTCCAACGTCGGCCCAAAGAATTCCAAGGGGACCAGTCCAGTTAGCAGGAGGACAAGGAGACAGCCCAATTGGTTCCAAGATTTCGTAATGGGCTGACCCAAGAAGCAAGTGTTTAATATGTCTTTAATGTTTTATGTAATAGCCCATTAGTATTTTTCCAAGGGTCTTTGTACACACTTTAAGGGTTTAAAAGGCATATGAGCCTAGGAAGGAGTATGAGTATTATTCAGAAATTCATTCTTCCTCTTTTCTATTCCCTCTCTACTCTCCTTTCCTTCTAACCTATCGTTAATTCAGATCTGCTCTTGTTACATTGGTGCTTTCATTGCTCACTCTTTTGAGCTATGGCTGACAATACTCGCCTTCGTGACCTCACCAATCAACTCCATTTTCATGACCAACAGTTTGTAACCCTAGAAAGAACCTTGGACCACCGTTTGGAGACTTTCGAATTGGCACAGAATCAACGGTTTGAGGAAACCAATCAACAATTCACAGCCGTGAATAATCAAATCCAGGATGTTTATACACTCCTGCAGAATATGCAAGTCCAGATGACTAATCTGTTAGCTGCACGACAAGCGGGGACCCTCGGCGGTGCACCTCCTATCCAGGGCCGTCACCCACACCCTTCTCGTTCCATGAAGATAGATTTTCCCCGGTTTGGTTCTGGCGATCCAGGTCCATGGCTGTTTGCCGTGGAACGCTATTTCCGCTATCACCAGGTACCCGATATAGATCGCCTTGATCTCGTTTCCTTCAACTTAGATATGCCTGCATCTTGCTGGTTTGAGTCTTTATTGGGAAATGGTGAATTCCCTGACTGGCACCATTTTGTGCAAGCTATTCAACACCGGTTTGGTCCTTCTGAATTTGAAGATCCATTGGGATCCTTAGCCAAATTACAACAATCCGGATCTGTGACGGAATTTCAGGCTGCTTTTGAGCTAAATGCTCGAAGGGTTCAGGATCTGTCACCAATTATGCGTAAGAGCTTGTTTATCTCTGGTTTAAAACCCCAGATCCGACGAGCAGTTTTGGTCCATCGACCACGCGATGTTACCACCGCGTTTGCCTATGCTAAAGTATACGAGGACCAGTTCACTGAATCCCCTCCCACTAAACAATGGCCACCTCGTCCCGCAATCGCTTCCACCTCTCTTCCCAATCCACCCATTGCAGCCCAACCCATTACCACCGTGCCTCATACCTTGAACCCTAAACCACCACCGGCCCTACCCTCTATACCTATTAAAAGACTCAGCCCAGCAGAAATGGGAGCTCGTCGTGAAAAGAACCTTTGTTACAATTTTGATGAAAGGTTCGTCCTTGGTCACCGCTGTAAGGGACGTGCCGCTCTGTTATATTTGGAAGGTACTGATGACGAAAATATTGTCATAGAGGAGGATCCTCTCGCCTCACCAACGTTGGAGAGTCCGGAAGAACCTTCAACAGAAGCACCCCATGCTATTAGCTTTAATGCTCTTTTTGGGCATCATTCCTCTAACTCCTTTCGTTTGCAGGGGCACATCAGTGGTCTCCCTATACAAATCCTGGTGGATGGGGGTAGTACTCACAACTTTATCACTCATCGGATGGCTGAACACCTCCATTTAACGCTACATGTCATTACTCCTTTTAAAGTCCACGTAGGAAATGAAGATGCACTATTATGTTCTGCTATGTGTCGTACTACTCCGATTGATATACAGTCTCACCTGTTTCAGATTGACTTATATGTCATTGACCTTAAAGGGGCGGATGTTGTCTTAGGTGTCCAATGGTTATCCACTTTGGGACCCATTGTCACCGATTATTCGGCACTAACAATGTCTTTTTCATACAATAATTCCCAGATCCTGCTTCACGGCAACTCGCAGGCGTCTCCCAACCATATTAGTTCCTCACAACTACAAAAATTGTTGCAGAATGACTCCATTTCTACATGCTTGATGTGCCTCACAGCTACTTCGGATGCACCCACACCGGTTCAGATACCTGCTGAATTTAGTGCTGCACTCGATCACCTTCTCCAACTATTTTTTGTTGTATTTGCCCCACCCACCTAATTACCACCGGAACGTGGATATAATCATCATATTCATTTGTTGCCTGATTCCAATCCGGTGCAAGTTCGTCCCTATCGCTACCCACACTACCAGAAAACAGAAATTGAGAATTTGGTGACTGACATGCTACGCACGGGGGTGATTCGTCCTAGTCGTTCTGCTTTTAGCTCGCCAGTTTTGCTGGTTAAAAAGAAAGATGGTACTTGGCGCTTTTGCGTGGACTATCGAGCACTTAATGCCATCACCGTACAGGACAAATTTCCCATCCCCACAATTGACGAGTTATTAGATGAGCTCCATGGTGCTACTCTTTTCTCTAAACTTGACCTCCGGTCAGGATATCACCAGATTCGCATGCATGACGCTGATGTTCACAAGACAGCTTTCCGCACCCATCATGGGCATTTTGAGTTTATGGTTATGCCATTTGGTCTCTCTAATGCTCCATCTACTTTTCAAGCAACTATGAACTCCATATTTTCACCATATCTTCGCAAATTTGTGGTGATATTTTTTGATGATATCTTGGTGTACAGCGCATCTGCAGCGCAGCACTTACTTCACCTGGAGGCAGTGTTAACCACGTTACAGGCCCATTCTCTTTATGTCAAAAAGGAGAAATTCTTGTTTGCTCAACCTTCCATTCCTTATTTGGGCCACGTGATTACGGGCGCGGGGGTTGTCCCAGATCCTGATAAGTTACGTGCCATATTGGATTGGCCTGTTCCCACCAATGCCACTCAGGTGCGAGCCTTTCTGGGTATATCAGGATATTACCGCAAATTCATACAGAAATATGCTTCTTTAGCATCCCCATTAACGGATCTCTTATCCAAAAATGGGTTTTTCTGGAATTCTAATGCAGCTGTCACGTTTGAGACCATTAAACGGGCCCTCACTACAGCCCCCATTTTAGCTCTTCCTGATTTCCAGGAACCATTTATTGTTGAAACGGACGCTTCAGGGGTGGGCATTGGCGCGGTTTTGTTGTAGAGAGATAAGCCCATAGCCTTCTACAGCCGCAAGTTATCTCCGTTAATGCAAAAGCAATCCGTATATGTGAGGGAGATGTTCGCAATTACTTCAGCCGTCAGTAAATGGCGTCAGTATCTCCTTGGCTCACATTTCCAAATTCGAACGGATCACAAAAGCTTACATAACCTGATGAATCAGGTCATCCAAACACCAGAGCAACAACAATTTCTTGCTAAGCTCTTAGGCTTTAATTATACAATCACATACAAGAGTGGGAAGACCAACATAGTGGCCGACAGCCTTTCAAGGTTGCCTGATGGGGGATCGTTGTTACCCACCCCCCAATTCCTAGCCATTACTGGCCCAGTGCTACACTACACAAAAATATTACAGTCCGAGTACAAGTCTGATCCCTATACTACAATGCTCATAAAAGAAATTGCAGAACGGCCAACTGACTTTGCTGATTGGCGATATCGCAATGGCATCCTCTTCCACCGTTCCAGAATTTTTCTTCCAGCAAGTTCTACCTTGATCCAACATGTTCTCCATGATTTTCACAGTTCGGTTCAAGGGGGTCAATCTGGTATTCAGACAACAACGCACTGCATCACCCGGAACTTCACCTGGAAGGGGATCAGACGCGATGTTAAAGCTTTTGTTCTTCACTGTGATATTTGTCAGAAACTAAAATCCCCAAATCATTCCCCCCTGGGACTCTTACAACCCCTACAGATACCAGACAAGTTATTGGCAGATTTAAGCATGGATTTTATTACACATTTACCTGTTTCTTTGGGTCACACCGCTATCTTGGTAGTTGTGGATCGTTTCTCCAAGGCTTCCCATTTCATCGCACTTCCCAGCCAATATTCTGCCGTTAAAGTTGCGCAACTCTTCTGGGATTTTGTTGGAAAGCTCCATGGACTCCCTGAGTCTATTGTTTCGGATCGAGATCCGATATTTCTCAGTGACTTCTGGCGATCCTTGTTCAAACTGCAAGGCACGACTCTCAAATTTAGTTCCAGTTACCATCCTCAAACGGATGGACAGACAGAGAGAGTTAACAGGTGTTTAGAAAGTTACCTTCGGGCTTTCTCGCATTCTCATCCATCTTCATGGTCAAAGTTTCTAAGTCTCGCGGAGTACCATTATAACACTTCGTTCCATTCTTCGTCTGGGACCACTCCATACAACGCCATGTTTGGACGTTCTCCTCCAAACCTTTTAGCATACTGCTTGGGGTCCTCTTCCAACGAGGCGGTCGAATCCACCTTAGCCGAACGCGCGCATCTCATTAGTACATTAAAAGAAAACTTGTTCAGGGCCCAACAAACAATGAAGGCTCAAGCTGATAAAAGGCGGAAAGATTGGGTTTTTACCTCTGGAGATCTAGTCTTGCTCCGTCTGCAGCCGTACAGGCAGCTCTCCGTCGCGAGACGCTCGGCACAGAAGCTGGCACTTCGGTATTATGGTCCTTTTGAAGTCGAGGAGCGCATTGGGACCGTTGCGTATCGTCTGAAATTGCCATCCACAGCGCAAATACATCCCGTGTTCCACATCTCTGCTTTGAAACCGTACAGAGCCAACCGTTCCTTGCAGATCCACACTTTACCCATCACTTCCAAAGACACTCCTTTGACCCATAAGCCTTGTGCGGTGGTGGGCGAACGACAGATCTGGCGACGTGGAACTCTGGTGACACAGGTATTGGTTCAGTGGGAGTCCCTTCCACCAGAGGACTCGACATGGGAAGACAAAGAGACGTTCTTATCATCTATGGAACGAGAGGTACAGGGTATTTCAGGACTGGAGGCAGTGAATCCTTCTAAGGAGAAGGCTATGGCTGGAGAAACGGATTCAGGACAGGAGGAAGTGGTTCATTCTAAGGAGAGGGAAATGGCTTTGGGAACGGTAGAGCAACAAGCAGACGAAACACAAGTGATGAGAGCAGCAGAGATTACTGATCAGTTCAAGTTAACTGGCTAGCCTTCCACGCACGCTCAGCCGCCCAAATCAACGGATCACAACGTTTTGCCGTTATCGGTGCAATCTACACCATTGCTTTCGGTCGATGGAATCCAGCTGGCACGCACCACTTCATGTGATCTAACGGCTACGATCCCTCATCCAGTGTCGGCAGCCGTTCAGCCGTTGGATGGCCAATCCATGTCCCAAGGACACGCTGCTCTAGGACTGCTGCCCATTAATGACCCACTGTCCAAGGTTACGGACTTCAACAAAGGCACACTCAGACTTGAGGACAAGTCTGCCCTTGGAGAGCGCGGCAATGTTATGGGCTCATTCAACAGAAGCAGCCCAAACAACGCAAATAGCAATACGGGCTCCAACGTCGGCCCAAAGAATTCCAAGGGGACCAGTCCAGTTAGCAGGAGGACAAGGAGACAGCCCAATTGGTTCCAAGATTTCGTAATGGGCTGACCCAAGAAGCAAGTGTTTAATATGTCTTTAATGTTTTATGTAATAGCCCATTAGTATTTTTCCAAGGGTCTTTGTACACACTTTAAGGGTTTAAAAGGCATATGAGCCTAGGAAGGAGTATGAGTATTATTCAGAAATTCTTTCTTCCTCTTTTCTATTCCCTCTCTACTCTCCTTTCCTTCTAACCTATCGTTAATTCAGATCTGCTCTTGTTACAACATCAGGTCCAACTCTAGCGGGAAATCAACATGCTTATTAATCTTTTCAACATAAGTCTCATATGTCTTAAATCTCTTTAAATGAAATGATGCAACTAAAGGCGTCTGATCTAATATAAGACGCTTCTTCTTAGATACTTTTTCCTTGCAGATATCACATTGAAGCTTTGCATCAATGTTTTCCATCGTAGTAAAAGATTCCAGAGCATTAGGAAGGGTATCTACATTATCTATATCTAAACTCATGTCAATCAGTCGCTCATAATTGTCAGAACAGCAACCACATTTGCAACATCGAAGCTGAAACACAAATAGCATGAAAAGATAACCATTAGCAAACACAGCATTCTAAATCATAAAGGAGCCAAAAGACAGCTTTTTACAATTATCTCAACATACTTTGCTGATGAGAGGACCTCCAAATACTTTCTCAACAAGATTATCATCTTCAGAACTAATATTATTATTCTTCAAATCAAGAAAACATCTTTCCAATTTATCTAAGACACACTGCAAAAATTCATGTGCATCTTCCTGCTGGTATCTTCTAAATATAGAGGAAAAATCTATTACGGGGTCATGGATCACAATAGTTAAAGTAAAAAAAGCAAATAACCTTGCATTAATTAAAATTCTATTTTGCAAGCCAATGATATAAAATCACTAATATTGACAATCCTTAATTCTTCGAATCAAATGATTAGCCGCATGCCAATGGTGATATGAAAGGTAGTATCACAATAATGATGACAGTGATAAAAAAAGGATACGGTTCAAATTGTCCACAAACTTCAAGGGTGGAAGATCGGCTCATGAAGCCACTAGGGAAGATTGAATATGTTCACGGAGAGCACAAATAACACAGAATCCATCAGTATGACCTGAAATTTCCAATTCCAATATGTCAAAATCTTGAGAAAATAAATGAAAGCAAACAATAAAATTATCACAGAAGTAAGGCTACTTAGGTTTAACCACCTCTCAACCCCACAATAAGGCAAGACTATTTCACTAAAGCACACTATTTTACGCAACAAGCTAAATCTAAACACATAAAATAATAATTTTGTCAAATTCAATTAAGGGTAACACACCAGCACAAGCGGTTGAATGATTGCATGAACGAAGACCCAAGACTAGAGGCACCGTGTGCGTAAGGCATTGCAAGATAGCATTAAGAAAGCAAGTATTGCCAAGATTTGAAAGCCCAGCTCCCTGTTAAACAAATCAATTATCAAAACAAACAAAATCCCTGAGACAAACGAAACAAAACAAAACAAAACAAAACAAGAACAAGAACAAGAACAAGAACAAGAACAAGAACAAGAATAAGAATAAGAACAAGAACAAGAACAAGAATAAGAATAAGAACAAGAACAAGAACAAGAACAAGAACAAGAACAAGAACAAGAACAAGAACAAGAACAAGAAAAAAAAGCACGTACCACCCCAGAAGGTACAACCGTGGAGGCAGAAATTTCATTATTCGAATGTGCCTCGTTATCATCGGAAGCACGCTCTGAATCCAACACATCCGGAGCCACAACGGAAACCCGAGACAAGTGCCAAGAATGACTCTCGTTGGAAGGCAACACCGACGGCCATGGCAAATTGCCAGGGAATGAAGGGGGGACCAATTGAGAGGCATTTAGATTTCGGGTTTTGGTTTTAGAAAGGGGGTTTGGGTTTGGTCCCAAAGGAGCGTCCAATTCCGATAGGTCCTGCCTGTCTTGTGCAAAGAGTGATGATGAGCACACGAGACTTGAAAACTGCAAGTTAAGGCTCTTTTTTATTACTTTTTTTAAAAACACTTTTTTACTTTTCAGACCAAAAAGTAAGGATTGTTTTGTAAAAACAGTTTTAAGGACCGTAACTATTTTTTTTGGTTTTAGAATTAAATTTAGAAAACATGTTGTTTGTCTGAGTTATTTTTGTTTTCTGTTTTGGTTTTTTGAGACACTGATAGGGTTTTTTGAGACTAAAATTGTGGGAGTAAATTTATATTCGAAAGATTTCGAATGAACGAGAAAAAAAAATTAAAGAGGTGAATTTGGGGTTAGGGTTTTGAGATGGATGAGAAGAGGAGGGAAGATTGAAAAGGCGTTCAAACAAACTTCTTAGAGAGATAAAATGAGAGAGAAAGTGACTTCACGCGCGCTCTCTCTCTCAACTCCCACTAACACTGTTACTGTTTTCTTCACCACTAGCAATATCTTTTATAATGATAAGTTCTTTTAAAATAAGGAAACAATTTGGATTATGGAAAGTGAAAAAATCATCGTGTGATTATATTATTTAAGGAAAAAAGTAATTATTATTTTAAATGATATAAAGTTGTGTCATTTTAAGATATAGAAATAAAATAATATTTTAAGATATACATAAAGAAAATCCAAATACAATCATCAATCATCCGATATTATCAGATTAATATAATTCATTTTAAAATCGGGCAATTGTTATTCGTGATTTGGTGGTATTTGGAAGATATTTTATATGCATTTAATGATAAGGATTAGAAGATTTTAATGTTTTTCCTTTTTTAATTGGTAATGCATTGTATAATACTATTTAGGATAAAAATAAATATTTTTAATAAAAGTATCATTTAATAAAGAATTTATATAATTCTTAAAAAATGTCATATGATATCAGTTTTTATAAAAATTTATTGATAAGTGTGTCCAAAACATAAATTAATTTTTATAATTTTTTTTAAATATTTTAAAATTTAATATATTGAAAAAATATTTTTTTAATATATTAAAATTAAAATAACATATTGATTTTTATGATTACACTGGTCAATGATGTTAATATATCAATATCTTATCAGGCCTTATCCCTCCCCCTTAGGGCCTGTTTGGTGCAGTGGCGTAGCCACAGCTATACCAGCAGGTGCCTTGGCACCTTCTTGGTTTTTTTTTTACTTATTATCTAATTAATTATTATTAACTAAGGTGAAAATTATAATTTGGCATCACCTAAATAGAAAATTAAATACTCAATACAGAGTAACAACAAACCATCTAAATGCAAACAAATAATAAGTAACATGTATAGTGTGGTTATTTTTGTGTTCTACCTTTTTTTATATTTTATCTTGTATATTTGTTTTTTCCTGCTTTATTCTAATCAGTTATGTTATTTATTTTTACTCCTATTATTTTAAAAAAGAAAGATTTCTAAACTTAATTACAAAAATGATTTGTTGACTTATTTCAAAATTTGGGCCCAACTAAACCAAATAAACCCATTTAAAAGTAGGAAAAATGGTTTGTCCTTTTAAAGGACACAAGATTATATACTTTTAGTTTTTGACACTATATCTTAACGATAAAACATAGTTATAATGTTATATATAAAAAAAAAATAGTTATAATATGAAAAATTGCTTCTTTTTTGTATTTCCTCAATCACTTCAGTAGACTTGTAGAGTGAGAAAAATAACTTTTCATATTATAACTATGTCTTACCGGTAAGACATGTTATTAAAAACTAAAAGGACACAATTTATGTCCTTTAAAAGGACAAACACTTAACCCTTGAAAGTAACAATCATGAAACTAAATGAATAACAGGACTATAATTATGAAAGATGAAGGTCCATTGAACTATTTTATTTTGGGTTGTTTCACACACAAACAACAGTCAAAAACCTAATTCCCAAATGTGAGAACTTTAAATTTGTATAATTATAATAACATTTTAATAAATATTTTTCCAGATATATTTATATAATTATAATAAATATTTTAATAATTTGATATGTCAAATTTTTTGGCAGCACCTAAATTTTTTGGCCGGCTCCGCCACTGGTTTGGTGTAATGTATAATGCCTGATAGTATAAACTTATACTATACGTTATGACATTTTTAGTTATTTGGAGTGACCATCGTATAGTATAAGCTTATACAACATGACCCCTTTATACATCAAAATGATGTATAATTTAATCCGCCTTAGGAGTGGTGGATTAGGCCTGATAATGGATTGATGTATTAATATTTCTTACAAAATAAAATTCCCAAGAATTAATATATCATTTCAATATTTATATATTAATTTTTTTTTAATATATTAATTTTTAAAATATTGGAGGATATTATCTTATACAATATCATATCAAACGCTGGATAGTATTAAAATTTAATCAGGTCTTATACAATCAGGTCTTATACTATAAGGTCTTATACTATCAGGCCTTATCCTGTACTATGCACCAAACATGCCCTTAGGTCGAATTAAGTTATACATCGTTTTGATGTATTAAGAGATTCTGTTGTATAAGCTTATATATACGATGGTGACACTAAACAACTGAAAATGTCATAACGTATAGTATAAGTTTATACTATCAGGCCTTATACATCACACCAAATAAACCCTTAGCTCACCTTATTCAATAGTAAGATTCTTTCCTTCTATGTCTCAAAATGATGCAATACTATGGTGTAGATTTAACTATAAATTTAAGAGGGGATATTCTTACTACCAAAATTTTCTATTATGAACTCACTACCTAT